>OZ023149.1:4711463-4734787 GCA_963675895.2 Styela plicata
GATTTCCTTAGTAAATTGCAAAAAACAAGAGTTATGCTCAAAAAACTGATTTTGGTGTTATTGTAGATTAATATTGAAATATTTCTTTGTGCGGAACTCTCATCACATCATATTTTGGGTTCTCACCTTCATTGTAATACATCAGGCACTGTTATATTCAAGGATCTGTTCCTGGTTTTAGTGATCAATATAAATTTACATTTAGTAAGATTTTATAGTTTTCAGCCAGAAGAGTAGACAGACTATATTTAAAGCCTGCGTTTTAAAGTCAAACCCTCGTTGAGTAATTGTGTAATGTTTGAATGAATAAAGTTTAATACTCAATGCATTAAATTTGATAATGTGCAAATTGACATTAATTTAACCAAAAAAATTGTTAGTTTGAGGCACAGGGGAATTATTTCCTGTTTCTGTATATAGTATTGAATTGAATATAAAAAAGTTTATCATATTTTTACCGTGTAGCATCCCTGTGCTTTTGCGCTAAATCTGGTGCACTGCATTGAAGGTGAGAATCCAAAATACGATGTAATGATAGTTCCACACTAGACAATTTGTCATACTTCGACAACTTGGCAACGCCAAAATAAGTTTTGTTTTTAGCATAACTTTTGTTTCTCACAATTTATATGGGAAAGTTCTAAAAAGGCGGATAAGAAAGTGAAGCTGGTGCAATGTTTGGTGTGTTCTATCTTGTACGGTTTTTGAGGTATGGTGAAAATGCGCTTTGGCATATTCAGTGTATTTCGACCTCATTATTGGTTCTTATAACTATGTCGAATAAAAGTAATATTGTCATTTTTGTGTTTTTAAGGCCAAATCCAACCAGATAAAGTTTCATATATTTCCAGCAAATATCTAAAATCCTGGTCGATCTACTGTTGATGGAAGGTGACGCCTGAGGCGCCGGCATAAAACTTATCAACAAGATAATTTGAGAATTATAAATTTTGGCAATTTTCGATTTCTGTTCGGACCTGAGCAACTCCACACAAAACCTCATTTTCACTCAAAACTGAGATTTGGTAAAAATTTTCCCTAAGTTCATGACTCAGTCGTTCATTGAGTTTAACTCGGTCGATCGATAAAGTTTACGAATTCAAATTCAGTACAGCTTGCGGTGTTAATTAAGGGAAAAGAGACGAGTAATTCTAATAGGTGTTAAATAAATAATGTCAATCACCCTTTTTTGAATGAGGGGGGGGGGAGTCGGACAGATGTGGTGAGATAACCTTACCGAACTTATCCCGTTTTTAATTATAAAATTGCCGCATTGCTGAGTTTAATGTTTAATCGAGTTTTTTGTTTTATATATAAAACCGTATTCTTGATATACTGTTTAATTGTATGCCTTACCTAATTGTATATTCGCAAGAACTCGCATTCAAATTATTCTTCGTACATAACAAGAGAAGAAATGCTATTTTGTCAAGCATTAACCCTATGGTAGTGAAGGAAAAAATAATATGTATTTTCACGGACTTTTTTTAACTTCTTTAGTACTGAAAGAAATGAAAATTTTCATTAAAAGATTTTTGTCGGCGAAAGAAATCGTGGCTCTATAGTTCACAGAAAGCCAAAATATTACATCAAATATACGTAATGTGAAATAAAGTAGCAAACTTGACACAACATCGACATCTTACTTGACTTGTATCATTTGATGAAAACAAAATAATACACGAAATTTTCCTTTCAGGTTTTCCAGTGAGATGTGAGTACCGCTAACTACATTGTAAAAAAAATTCAGTAAATTCAATGTACTTTAAAAGTAGTTTTACCTGGTGATATAGAAAAAACTATAAAATTTATTTTAGTTTGGCATTGGCATCCCATTTGGCTGTGGCATTTTTAGCTTTGGCATTTTCAGTGTATTTCGACCTCATTATTGGTTCTTATAACTATGTCGAATAAATTTATTATTGGTCCTTTTGGGTTTTTGAGGCCAAATTCAACCAGAAAAAGTTTCATATATTTCCAGCAAATATCTAAAATCTTGGTCGGTCTACTTGTTAATGGAAGGTCCCGCCTGAGGCGCCGGCATAAATCTTATCAACAAGATAATTTAAGAATTATAAATTTTGTCAACTTTCGATTTCTGCTCGGACCTGAGCAAGTCCACATAAAAACCTCACTTTAATCCAAAACTGAGATTTGGTAACATTGATTCCTAAGTTCATAACACCGTCTTTCACTGAGTTTAACTCGGATAATAGATAAAGTTTACGAATTCCAATTTGCTACATCTAGTGGTGTTGTTTTATATATAAAACCGTGTTCTTGATAATACTGTTTACTTGTAAGTCGTCTCTAATTGTATATTCAGAAGAACTTGCATTTAAATTATTCTTCGTACATAGCAAGAGATAATAAAGCAGATAACTTGATCCAAAATCGACATCTTACACGACTTGTCTCATTTGATGAAAACGAAATAACATTTAATTTTCTTTGCAGTTGGACAAAGTCATCTAAGTGAGTACCACTAACTACATTGTAACAAAAAGACAGTAAAATCAACGTACTTTGATAGTAGTTTCACTCCGTGACATGAAAAAAAAAACTATAAGGTTTAATTTTGTTTGGCAAAAATGAATGTGGATTGGACCGACCGTGATTTTGGATATTTTCTCAAAATCTATGTGGACAAACTCTTTCTGGATGAGTTTGGCCTGAAAATCCCAAGAATGGCAATAACAATTTGATTTGACAAATATATAAAAACCTATAACAAAGGGCAATGCGCTAAAATGTATTTTTAACCTCAACTTGAAGTCATGCAAGATATAATGCTAGGATATACATCAAAAGTTGCGCACTGTCTTATTTGTCGTAATAGAACTAGTCTTTGTAAATTGCAAAGAACAAGGGTTATGCTCAGAAACTGATTTTGGTGTTGTTGTGAATAGATATCGACACATTCCCTAGTGTGGAACTCTTATCACATCATATTTTGGGTTCTCACCTTTATTGTAATACATCGGACATTGTTCAATTTAATGATCTATTCTTGGTTTTAGTGATTTCAATATACATTTACATTGAGAAAGATTTTCTTTCTTGTTTTCAGTCAGAAAACCTGCCTTTTATAGTTGAACATTCTCAAAGTAATTGTGTAATGTTTTGAATGAATTAAGTTGAATACTCAGTGCATTAAATTTGATAATGAGCAAATGCACGTAAAATTTAACCCAACAAATTGTTGGTTTAAATAAGGGTATTATTTCCTGTTTCTATATATAGTATTAATTTGAATATTAAAAAGTATATCTTGTTTTTTCTTTTATCATTTCTGCGCTTTTGGATAGTCTCTGACAGGGACATCCGATAAACTGCCAATTTTCCCTTTAACGCTCACTTGAACAACTATTGAAATAGCTACTGTCGCCCATTTTCCAATGGAAACATTAGAATAATTTTACGTAATGTGAAACAAAGCAGATATCTCGATTCAACATCGACATCTTACATCACTTGTCTCATTTGACGAAAAAGAAATAACACAGATTTTTTTTTTGCAGCTCGAATACCAAGGCATGGGGTTATACATAACTCCATTACAACAAAAGGTCAACGTTAAATCAACGTACTTTGATAGTAGTTTTATTCAGTGACATTTGACAAAAAACAAAAACAATTATTTTTGTTTCGCAAAATATGAACTGTTGATATTAGACCGACCCGGATTTTGAATATTTTTAAAAAATCTATGTGAACAAACTGTTTCTGGTTTAGTTTGGCCTGAGATTCCAAGAATTGCAATACCAATTTAATTTGACAAATATATAAAAACCTATAACAAAGGTCGATGCGCTAAAAGGCATTTTTAACCATAACTCGAAAACCATACAAGATATAATGCTAGGATATACATCAAAAAATGTGCACTGTCTTATCTGTCGTAATAGAGATTTCCTTAGTAAATTGCAAAAAACAAGAGTTATGCTCAAAAAACTGATTTTGGTGTTATTGTAGATTAATATTGAAATATTTCTTTGTGCGGAACTCTCATCACATCATATTTTGGGTTCTCTCCTTCATTGTAATACATCAGGCACTGTTATATTCAAGGATCTGTTCCTGGTTTTAGTGATTTCAATATAAATTTACATTTAGTAAGATTTTATAGTTTTCAGCCAGAAGAGTAGACAGACTATATTTAAAGCCTGCGTTTTAAAGTCAAACCCTCGTTGAGTAATTGTGTAATGTTTGAATGAATAAAGTTTAATACTCAATGCATTAAATTTGATAATGTGCAAATTGACATTAATTTAACCAAAAAAATTGTTAGTTTGAGGCACAGGGGAATTATTTCCTGTTTCTGTATATAGTATTGAATTGAATATAAAAAAGTTTATCATATTTTTACCGTGTAGCATCCCTGTGCTTTTGCGCTAAATCTGGTGCACTGCATTGAAGGTGAGAATCCAAAATACGATGTAATGATAGTTCCACACTAGACAATTTGTCATACTTCGACAACATGACAACGCCAAAATCAATTTTGTTTTTAGCATACCTTTGTTTTTTACAATTCATAATGAAAAGTTCTACAAAGGCAGATGAGAAAGTGAGGCTGGTAGATGCATTGTTTGGTGTATTCTATCTTGTACGGTTTTTGAGGTATGATAAAAATGCGCTTTGGCATACTCAGTGTATTTCGTCCTCATTATCGGTTCTTATAACTATGTCGAATAAAATTAAATTTGTCATTTTTGTGTTTTTAAGGCCAACTTCAACCCGATAAAGTTTTATATATTTCCAGCAAATATCTAAAATCCTGGTCGATCTACTGTTGATGGAAGGTGACACCTGAGGCAATGCATAAAACAAGATAATTTGAGAATTATAAATTTTGGCAATTTTCGATTTCTGTTCGGACCTGAGCAAGTCCATACAAAACCTCATTTTCATTCAAAACTGAGATTTGGTAAAAATTTTCCCTAAGTTCATGACTCAGTCGTTCATTGAGTTTAACTCGGTCGATCGATAAAGTTTACGAATTCAAATTCAGTACAGCTTGCGGTGTTAATTAAGGGAAAAGAGACGAGTAATTCTAATAGGTGTTAAATAAATAATGTCAATCCCCCTTTTTTGAATGAGGGGGGGGGGGAGTCGGACAGATGTGGTGAGATAACCTTACCGAACTTATCCCGTTTTTAATTATAAAATTGCCGCATTGCTGAGTTTAATGTTTAATCGAGTTTTTTGTTTTATATATAAAACCGTATTCTTGATATACTGTTTAATTGTATGCCTTACCTAATTGTATATTCGCAAGACCTCGCATTCAAATTATTCTTCGTACATAACAAGAGAAGAAATGCTATTTTGTCAAGCATTAACCCTATGGTAGTGAAGGAAAAAATAATATGTATTTTCACGCACTTTTTTTAACTTCTTTAGTACTGAAAGAAATGAAAATTTTCATTAAACGATTTTTGTCGGCGAAAGAAATCGTGGCTCTATAGTTCACAGAAAGCCAAAATATTACATCAAATATACGTAATGTGAAATAAAGTAGCAAACTTGACACAACATCGACATCTTACTTGACTTGTCTCATTTGATGAAAACAAAATAATACACGAAATTTTCCTTTCAGGTTTTCCAGGGAGATGTGAGTACCGCTAACTACATTGTAAAAAAAGTTCAGTAAAATCAATGTACTTTAAAAGTAGTTTTACCTGGTGATATAGAAAAAACTATAAAATTTATTTTAGTTTGGCATTGGCATCCCATTTGGCTGTGGCATTTTTAGCTTTGGCATTTTCAGTGTATTTCGACCTCATTATTGGTTCTTATAACTATGTCGAATAAATTTATTATTGGTCCTTTTGGGTTTTTGAGGCCAAATTCAACCAGAAAAAGTTTCATATATTTCCAGCAAATATCTAAAATCCTGGTCGATCTACTTGTTAATGGAAGGTCCCGCCTGAGGCGCCGGCATAAATCTTATAAACAAGATAATTTAAGAAATATAAATTTTGTCAACTTTCGATTTCTGCTCGGACCTGAGCAAGTCCACATAAAAACCTCACTTTAATCCAAAACTGAGATTTGGTAACATTGATTCCTAAGTTCATAACACCGTCTTTCACTGAGTTTAACTCGGATAATAGATAAAGTTTACGAATTCCAATTTGCTACATCTAGTGGTGTTGTTTTATATATAAAACCGTGTTCTTGATAATACTGTTTACTTGTAAGTCGTCTCTAATTGTATATTCAGAAGAACTTGCATTTAAATTATTCTTCGTACATAGCAAGAGATAATAAAGCAGATAACTTGATCCAACATCGACATCTTACACGACTTGTCTCATTTGATGAAAACGAAATAACATTTGATTTTCTTTGCAGTTGGACAAAGTCATCTAAGTGAGTACCACTAACTACATTGTAACAAAAAGACAGTAAAATCAACGTACTTTGATAGTAGTTTCACTCCGTGATATGAAAAAAAAACTATAAGGTTTAATTTTGTTTGGCAAAAATGAATGTGGATTGGACCGACCGTGATTTTGGATATTTTCTCAAAATCTATGTGGACAAACTCTTTCTGGATGAGTTTGGCCTGAAAATCCCAAGAATGACAATAACAATTTGATTTGACAAATATATAAAAACCTATAACAAAGGGCAATGCGCTAAAATGTATTTTTAACCTTAACTTGAAGTCATGCAAGATATAATGCTAGGATATACATCAAAAGTTGCGCACTGTCTTATTTGTCGTAATAGAACTAGTCTTTGTAAATTGCAAAGAACAAGGGTTATGCTCAGAAACTGATTTTGGTGTTGTTGTGAATAGATATCGACACATTCCCTAGTGTGGAACTCTTATCACATCATATTTTGGGTTCTCACCTTTATTGTAATACATCGGACATTGTTCTATTTAAGGATCTATTCTTGGTTTTAGTGATTTCAATATACATTTACATTGAGAAAGATTTTCTTTCTAGTTTTCAGTCAGAAAACCTGCCTTTTATAGTTGAACATTCTCAAAGTAATTGTGTAATGTTTTGAATGAAATAAGTTGAATACTCAGTGCATTAAATTTGATAATGAGCAAATGCACGTAAAATTTAACCCAACAAATTGTTGGTTTAAATAAGGGTATTATTTCCTGTTTCTATATATAGTATTAATTTGAATATTAAAAAGTATATCTTGTTTTTTCTTTTATCATTTCTGCGCTTTTGGATAGTCTCTTACAGGGACATCCGATAAACTGCCAATTTTCCCTTTAACGCTCACTTGAACAACTATTGAAATAGCTACTGTCGCCCATTTTCCAATGGAAATATTAGAATAATTTTACGTAATGTGAAACAAAGCAGATATCTCGATTCAACATCGACATCTTACATCACTTGTCTCATTTGACGAAAACGAAATAACACAGATTTTTTTTTTGCAGCTCGACCACCAAGGCATGGGGTTATACATAACTCCATTACAACAAAAGGTCAACGTTAAATCAACGTACTTTGATAGTAGTTTTATTCAGTGATATTGACAAAAAACAAAAACAATTATTTTTGTTTCGCAAAATATGAACTGTTGATATTAGACCGACCCGGATTTTGAATATTTTTAAAAAATCTATGTGAACAAACTGTTTCTGGTTTAGTTTGTCCTGAGATTCCAAGAATTGCAATACCAATTTAATTTGACAAATATATAAAAAACCTATAACAAAGGTCGATGCGCTAAAAGGCATTTTTAACCATAACTCGAAAACAATACAAGATATAATACTAGGATATACATCAAAAAATGTGCACTATCTTATCTGTCGTAATAGAGATTTCCTTAGTAAAATGCAAAAAACAAGAGTTATGCTCAAAAAACTGATTTTGGTGTTATTGTAGATTAATATTGAAATATTTCTCAGTGCTGAACTCTTATCACATCATATTTTGGGTTCTCACCTTCATCGTAATACATCAGGCATTGCTATATTCAAGGATCTATTCTTGGTTTTAGTGATTTCAATATAAATTTGCATATAGTAAGATTTTCTAGTTTTCAGCCAGAAAACCTGCATTTTATAGTCAAACACTCGCTGAGTAATTGTGTAATGTTTTGAATGAATTAAGCTGAATACTCAGTGCATTATTTTGAAAATGAGCAAATTCACATAAAATTTAACCCAACAAATTGTTGGTTTGAGGCATAAGGATATTACTTCCTGTTTCTGTATATAGTATTGAATTGAATAGAAAAAAGTTTATCATATTTTTACCGTGTATCATCCCTACGCTTTTGCGCTAAATCTGGTGCACTGCAATGAGGGTGAGAATTCAAAATACGATGTAATGATACTTCCACACTAGATAATTTGTCATACTTCGACAACTTGGCAACGCCAAAATCAATTTTGTTTTTAGCATACCTTTGTTTTTTACAATTCACAATGAAAAGTTCTACAAAGGCAGATGAGAAAGTGAGGCTGGTAGTTGCATTGTTTGGTGTATTCTATCTTGTACGGTTTTTGAGTTATGGTAAAAATGCGCTTTGGCATATTCAGTGTATTTCGTCCTCATTATCGGTTCTTATAACTATGTCGAATAAAATTAATTTTGTCATTTTTGTGTTTTTAAGGCCAAATTCAACCAGATAAAGTTTCATATATTTCCAGCAAACATCTAAAATCCTGGTCGATCTACTGTTGATGGGGAGGTGCCGCCTGAGGCGCCGGCATAAAAACTTATAAACAAGATAATTTGAGAATTATAAATTTTGGCAATTTTCGATTCCTGTTCGGACCTGAGCAACTCCACACAAAAACTCATTTTCATTCAAAACTGAGATTTGGTAAAAATTTTCCCTGAGTTAATGACTCGTTAGTTAATGAGTCGTTCATTGAGTTTAACTCGGTCGTTCGATAAAGTTTACGAATTCAAATTCAGTACAGCTTGTGGTGTTAATTAAGGGAAAAGAGACGAGTAATCTAATAAGTGTTAAATAAATAATGTCAATCCTTTTCTGAATGGAGAGGAGAGTCGGACAGATGTGGTGAGATAACCTTACCGAATTCATCCAGTTTTTCATTTTAAAAATTGCCGCATTGTTGAGTTTAATGTTTATTAGAGGTTTTTGTTTCATATATAAAACCGTATTCTTGATATACTGTTTAATTGTATGCCTTACCTAATTGTATATTCGCAAGAACTCGCATTCAAATTATTCTTCGTACATAACAAGAGAAGAAATGCTATTTTGTCAATATGTCATCGACATCTTACATGACTTGTCTCATTTGATGAAAACGAAATAACATTCAATTTTCTTTGCAGTTGGACAAAGTCATCAAAGTGAGTACCACTAACTACATTGTAACAAAAAGAAAGTAAAATCAACGTACTTTGATAGTAGTTTTATTCGGCGATATTGAAAAAAACCAAAACAATTATTTTTGTTTCGCAAAATATGAACTGTTGAAATAACTGTTGATATTAGACCGCCAGGGATTTTTTAATATTTTTTTAAAAATCGATGAGGACAAACTGTTTCTTGTTTAGTTTGGCCTGAAATACCAAGAATTGTGATAACGATTTGATTTGACAAATATATAAAAGATTATGACAAAGGTCGATACGCCAAATTTCATTTTTCACCATAACTCGGAAGTCATACAAGATATAATGCAAGGATATACTTCAAAAGATGCGCACTGTCTCATCTGTCGTAACAGAAATTTCTTTAGTAATTTGCAAAGGACAAGAGTCCAGCTCAAAAAATTGATTTTGGTGTTATTGTAGATTGATATTGACACTTTTTCCTGTGCGAAACTCTTATCACATCAAATTTTGTGTTCTCACCTTCATTGTAAAACATCAGGCATTGTTATTTCCAAAGATCTATATATGGTCTTAGTGATTTCAATATGAATTTTAATTGAGAAAGTTTTTCTAAGTTTCAGCCAGAAGAGTAGAGTATACTTAAAGCCTGCTTTTTATAGTCAAACACTCGCTGAGTAATTGTGTAATGTTTTGAATGAATTAAGTTGAATACTCAGTGCATTAAATTTGATAATGGGCAAATTCGCCTAAAATTTAACCCAACAAATCGTTGGTTTAAGGCATAAGGGTATTTTTTCTGTTTCTTTATACAGTATTGAATTGAATATAAAAAAGTTTATCATATTTTCCGTGTATCATTCCTGCGCTTTTGTGTGATAAATCTGATGCACTGCAATGAGGGTGAGAACCCAAAATACGATGTAATGATAGTTCCACACTAGATAATTTGTCATACTTCGACAACTCGGCAACGCCAAAATCAGTTTTGTTTTCAGCATACCTTTCGTTTTTTATAATTTATCATGAAAATTTCTATGAAGGCGGGTGAGAAAGTGAGGCTGGTGCATTGTTTGGTGTATTCTATCTTGTACGGTTTTTGAGCTATGGTGAAAATGCGCTTTGGCATTTTCAGTGCATTTCAACCTCATTATTGGTTCATTTAACAATGTCGAATAAAATTATTATTGCCATTTTTTAGCTTTTCAGGCCAAATTCAACCAGAAAAATTTTATATATGTCCAACAAATATCTAAAATCTTGTTCGATTTACTGTTGATGGAAGGTGCCGCCTGAGGCGCCGGCATAAATCTTATCAAAAATATAATTTGAGAATTATAAATTTTGTCAACTTTGGATTCCTGCTCGAACCTGAGCATGTCCACATAAAAACCTCATTTTACCTCAAAACTGAGATTTCGTAACATTGATCCCTAAGTTCATAACATCGTCGTTCACTGAGTTTAACTCGGTCGTTCGATAAAGTTTACGAATTCAAATTCGATACAGCTTGTGGTGTTAATTAAGAGAAAAGAGACGAGTAATTCTAACAATGTGTTAAAAAAATAATGACAATCTCTCATTTCCTAAATGGGGAAGAGAGTCAGGCAGATGTGGTGAGACAATCTTGCCGAACACATCCAGCTTTTGATTCATAAAATTGCCGCATTGTTGAATTCAATGTTTATTAGAGGTTTTTGTTTTATATATAAATCCGTATTCTTGATAATACTTTTTACTTGTAAGTCGTCTCTAATTGTATATTCACAAGAACTTGCATTTAAATTGTTCTTCGAACATAACCAGACATAATAAAACAGATAACTTGATCCAACATCGACATCTTACATGACTTGTCTCATTGGATGAAAACGAAATAACATACAATTTTTTCTTTGCAGCTGAAGTTAGTTACCCAAGTGAGTACCGCTAACTATATTGTAACAAAAAGACAGTAAAATCAACGTACTTTGATAGTAGTTTTACTCCGTGATATGAAAAAAAAAAACTATAAGGTTTAATTTTGTTTGGCAAAATATGAATGTGGATTGAACCGACCCGTGATTCTGGATATTTCCTCAAAATCTATGTGGACAAACTCCTTCTGGATGAGTTCTGGATGACTGGAATAAATGAATTAAATAATTAAACTATATACATCTCACATGACTTGTCTTATTTGATGAACTAAATAACTAACGAAATTTTTCTTTCCAGGTTCTGACTGGGATGGTGAGTACCGCTAAATACATTGTAACAAAAATCAACATGTATATTGATCCAACATCGACATCTCACATGACTTGTCTTATTTGATGAACTAAATAACTAACGAAATTTTTCTTTTCAGGTTCTGACTGGGATGGTGAGTACCGCTAAATACATTGTAACAAAAATCAACATGTATATTGATCCAACATCGACACCTCACATGACTTGTCTTATTTGATGAACTAAATAACTAACGAAATTTTTCTTTTCAGGTTCTGACTGGGATGGTGAGTACCGCTAAATACATTGTAACAAAAATCAACATGTATATTGACCATAAGTTCTTATATCTTTGTCGAATCAAATTATTTCTGTCATTTTCGGGATTTTGAAGGCCAAATTCAACCGGAAAAAGTTTGTCCACTTATATTTCCAGCAAATAATTAAAATCTTCGTCGATCTACTGTTCATGAAAAGTGCCGTCTGAACATGATCGATGAGGTTTGCATTAAATTTGATAATGAGCAAATGCACGTAAAATTTAACCCAACAAATTGTTGGTTTAAATAAGGGTATTATTTCCTGTTTCTATATATAGTATTAATTTGAATATTAAAAAGTATATCTTGTTTTTTCTTTTATCATTTCTGCGCTTTTGGATAGTCTCTTACAGGGACATCCGATAAACTGCCAATTTTCCCTTTAACGCTCACTTGAACAACTATTGAAATAGCTACTGTCGCCCATTTTCCAATGGAAATATTAGAATAATTTTACGTAATGTGAAACAAAGCAGATATCTCGATTCAACATCGACATCTTACATCACTTTGTCTCATTTGACGAAAACGAAATAACACAGATTTTTTTTTTTGCAGCTCGACCACCAAGGCATGGGGTTATACATAACTCCATTACAACAAAAGGTCAACGTTAAATCAACGTACTTTGATAGTAGTTTTATTCAGTGATATTGACACAAAAAACAAAAACAATTATTTTTTGTTTCGCAAAATATGAACTGTTGATATTAGACCGACCCGGATTTTGAATATTTTTAAAAAATCTATGTGAACAAACTGTTTCTGGTTTAGTTTGTCCTGAGATTCCAAGAATTGCAATACCAATTTAATTTGACAAATATATAAAAACCTATAACAAAGGTTGATGCGCTAAAAGGCATTTTTAACCATAACTCGAAAACAATACAAGATATAATACTAGGATATACATCAAAAAATGTGCACTATCTTATCTGTCGTAATAGAGATTTCCTTAGTAAAATGCAAAAAACAAGAGTTATGCTCAAAAAACTGATTTTGGTGTTATTGTAGATTAATATTGAAATATTTCTCAGTGCTGAACTCGTATCACATCATATTTTGGGTTCTCACCTTCATCGTAATACATCAGGCATTGCTATATTCAAGGATCTATTCTTGGTTTTAGTGATTTCAATATAAATTTGCATATAGTAAGATTTTCTAGTTTTCAGCCAGAAAACCTGCATTTTATAGTCAAACACTCGCTGAGTAATTGTGTAATGTTTTGAATGAATTAAGCTGAATACTCAGTGCATTATTTTGAAAATGAGCAAATTCACATAAAATTTAACCCAACAAATTGTTGGTTTGAGGCATAAGGATATTACTTCCTGTTTCTGTATATAGTATTGAATTGAATAGAAAAAAGTTTATCATATTTTTACCGTGTATCATCCCTACGCTTTTGCGCTAAATCTGGTGCACTGTAATGAGGGTGAGAATTCAAAATACGATGTAATGATACTTCCACACTAGATAATTTGTCATACTTCGACAACTTGGCAACGCCAAAATCAATTTTGTTTTTAGCATACCTTTGTTTTTTACAATTCACAATGAAAAGTTCTACAAAGGCAGATGAGAAAGTGAGGCTGGTAGTTGCATTGTTTGGTGTATTCTATCTTGTACGGTTTTTGAGTTATGGTAAAAATGCGCTTTGGCATATTCAGTGTATTTCGTCCTCATTATCGGTTCTTATAACTATGTCGAATAAAATTAATATTGTCATTTTTGTGTTTTTAAGGCCAAATTCAACCAGATAAAGTTTCATATATTTCCAGCAAATATCTAAAATCTTGGTCGATCTACTGTTGATGGAAGGTGCCGCCTGAGGCGCCGGCATAAAACTTATCAACAAGATAATTTAAGAATTATAAATTTTGGCAATTTTCGATTCCTGTTCGGACCTGAGCAACTCCACACAAAAACTCATTTTCATTCAAAACTGAGATTTGGTAAAAATTTTCCCTAAGTTAATGACTCGTTAGTTAATGAGTCGTTCATTGAGTTTAACTCGGTCGTTCGATAAAGTTTACGAATTCAAATTCAGTACAGCTTGTGGTGTTAATTAAGGGAAAAGAGACGAGTAATCTAATAAGTGTTAAATAGATAATGTCAATCCTTTTCTGAATGGAGAGGAGAGTCGGACAGATGTGGTGAGATAACCTTACCGAATTCATCCAGTTTTTCATTTTAAAAATTGCCGCATTGTTGAGTTTAATGTTTATTAGAGGTTTTTGTTTCATATATAAAACCGTATTCTTGATATACTGTTTAATTGTATGCCTTACCTAATTGTATATTCGCAAGAACTCGCATTCAAATTATTCTTCGTACATAACAAGAGAAGAAATGCTATTTTGTCAATATGTCATCGACATCTTACATGACTTGTCTCATTTGATGAAAACGAAATAACATTCAATTTTCTTTGCAGTTGGACAAAGTCATCTAAGTGAGTACCACTAACTACATTGTAGCAAAAAGACAGTAAAATCAACGTACTTTGATAGTAGTTTTATTTGGCGATATTGAAAAAAACCAAAACAATTATTTTTGTTTCGCAAAATATGAACTGTTGATATTAGACCGCCAGGGATTTTTAATATTTTTTAAAAATCGATGAGGACAAACTGTTTCTTGTTTAGTTTGGCCTGAAATACCAAGAATTGTGATAACGATTTGATTTGACAAATATATAAAAGATTATGACAAAGGTCGATACGCCAAATTTCATTTTTCACCATAACTCGGAAGTCATACAAGATATAATGCAAGGATATACTTCAAAAGATGCGCACTGTCTCATCTGTCGTAACAGAAATTTCTGTAGTAATTTGCAAAGGACAAGAGTCAAGCTCAAAAAATTGATTTTGGTGTTATTGTAGATTGATATTGACACTTTTTCCTGTGCGAAACTCTTATCACATCAAATTTTGTGTTCTCACCTTCATTGTAAAACATCAGGCATTGTTATTTCCAAAGATCTATATATGGTCTTAGTGATTTCAATATGAATTTAAATTGAGAAAGTTTTTCTAAGTTTCAGCCAGAAGAGTAGAGTATACTTAAAGCCTGCTTTTTATAGTCAAACACTCGCTGAGTAATTGTGTAATGTTTTGAATGAATTAAGTTGAATACTCAGTGCATTAAATTTGATAATGGGCAAATTCGCCTAAAATTTAACCCAACAAATCGTTGGTTTAAGGCATAAGGGTATTTTTCCTGTTTCTTTATACAGTATTGAATTGAATATAAAAAAGTTTATCATATTTTTCCGTGTATCATTCCTGCGCTTTTGTGTGATAAATCTGATGCACTGCAATGAGGGTGAGAACCCAAAATACGATGTAATGATAGTTCCACACTAGATAATTTGTCATACTTCGACAACTCGGCAACGCCAAAATCAGTTTTGTTTTCAGCATACCTTTCGTTTTTTATAATTTATCATGAAAATTTCTATGAAGGCGGGTGAGAAAGTGAGGCTGGTGCATTGTTTGGTGTATTCTATCTTGTACGGTTTTTGAGCTATGGTGAAAATGCGCTTTGGCATTTTCAGTGCATTTCAACCTCATTATTGGTTCTTTTAACAATGTCGAATAAAATTATTATTGCCATTTTTTAGCTTTTCAGGCCAAATTCAACCAGAAAAATTTTATATATGTCCAACAAATATCTAAAATCTTGTTCGATTTACTGTTGATGGAAGGTGCCGCCTGAGGCGCCGGCATAAATCTTATCAAAAATATAATTTAAGAATTATAAATTTTGTCAACTTTGGATTTCTGCTCGAACCTGAGTATGTCCACATAAAAACCTCATTTTACCTCAAAACTGAGATTTCGTAACATTGATCCCTAAGTTCATAATATCGTCGTTCACTGAGTTTAACTCGGTCGTTCGATAAAGTTTACGAATTCAAATTCGATACAGCTTGTGGTGTTAATTAAGAGAAAAGAGACGAGTAATTCTAACAATGTGTTAAAAAAATAATGACAATCTCTCATTTCCTAAATGGGGAAGAGAGTCAGGCAGATGTGGTGAGACAATCTTGCCGAACACATCCAGTTTTTGATTCATAAAATTGCCGCATTGTTGAATTCAATGTTTATTAGAGTTTTTTGTTTTATATATAAATCCGTATTCTTGATAATACTTTTTACTTGTAAGTCGTCTCTAATTGTATATTCACAAGAACTTGCATTTAAATTGTTCTTCGAACATAACCAGACATAATAAAACAGATAACTTGATCCAACATCGACATCTTACATGACTTGTCTCATTGGATGAAAACGAAATAACATACAATTTTTTCTTTGCAGCTGAAGTTAGTTACCCAAGTGAGTACCGCTAACTATATTGTAACAAAAAGACAGTAAAATCAACGTACTTTGATAGTAGTTTTACTCCGTGATATGAAAAAAAAAACTATAAGGTTTAATTTTGTTTGGCAAAATATGAATGTGGATTGAACCGACCCGTGATTTTGGATATTTCCTCAAAATCTATGTGGACAAACTCCTTCTGGATGAGTTCTGGATGACTGGAATAAATGAATTAAATAATTAAACTATATAAAATCTCTCGTATCTCTTTTTTGCAAACTTGATCCAACATCGACATCTCACATGACTTGCCTTATTTGATGAACTAAATAACTAACGAAATTTTTCTTTCCAGGTTCTGACTGGGATGGTGAGTACCGCTAAATACATTGTAACAAAAATCAACATGTATATTGATCCAACATCGACATCTCACATGACTTGTCTTATTTGATGAACTAAATAACTAACGAAATTTTTCTTTTCAGGTTCTGACTGGGATGGTGAGTACCGCTAAATACATTGTAACAAAAATCAACATGTATATTGATCCAACATCGACACCTCACATGACTTGTCTTATTTGATGAACTAAATAACTAACGAAATTTTTCTTTTCAGGTTCTGACTGGGATGGTGAGTACCGCTAAATACATTGTAACAAAAATCAACATGTATATTGACCATAAGTTCTTATATCTTTGTCGAATCAAATTATTTCTGTCATTTTCGGGATTTTGAAGGCCAAATTCAACCGGAAAAAGTTTGTCCACTTATATTTCCAGCAAATAATTAAAATCTTCGTCGATCTACTGTTCATGAAAAGTGCCGTCTGAACATGATCGATGAGGTTTGCATTAAATTTGATAATGAGCAAATGCACGTAAAATTTAACCCAACAAATTGTTGGTTTAAATAAGGGTATTATTTCCTGTTTCTATATATAGTATTAATTTGAATATTAAAAAGTATATCTTGTTTTTTCTTTTATCATTTCTGCGCTTTTGGATAGTCTCTTACAGGGACATCCGATAAACTGCCAATTTTCCCTTTAACGCTCACTTGAACAACTATTGAAATAGCTACTGTCGCCCATTTTCCAATGGAAATATTAGAATAATTTTACGTAATGTAAAACAAAGCAGATATCTCGATTCAACATCGACATCTTACATCACTTGTCTCATTTGACGAAAACGAAATAACACAGATTTTTTTTTTGCAGCTCGACCACCAAGGCATGGGGTTATACATAACTCCATTACAACAAAAGGTCAACGTTAAATCAACGTACTTTGATAGTAGTTTTATTCAGTGATATTGACAAAAAACAAAAACAATTATTTTTGTTTCGCAAAATATGAACTGTTGATATTAGACCGACCCGGATTTTGAATATTTTTAAAAAATCTATGTGAACAAACTGTTTCTGGTTTAGTTTGTCCTGAGATTCCAAGAATTGCAATACCAATTTAATTTGACAAATATATAAAAACCTATAACAAAGGTTGATGCGCTAAAAGGCATTTTTAACCATAACTCGAAAACAATACAAGATATAATACTAGGATATACATCAAAAAATGTGCACTATCTTATCTGTCGTAATAGAGATTTCCTTAGTAAAATGCAAAAAACAAGAGTTATGCTCAAAAAACTGATTTTGGTGTTATTGTAGATTAATATTGAAATATTTCTCAGTGCTGAACTCTTATCACATCATATTTTGGGTTCTCACCTTCATCGTAATACATCAGGCATTGCTATATTCAAGGATCTATTCTTGGTTTTAGTGATTTCAATATAAATTTGCATATAGTAAGATTTTCTAGTTTTCAGCCAGAAAACCTGCATTTTATAGTCAAACACTCGCTGAGTAATTGTGTAATGTTTTGAATGAATTAAGCTGAATACTCAGTGCATTATTTTGAAAATGAGCAAATTCACATAAAATTTAACCCAACAAATTGTTGGTTTGAGGCATAAGAATATTACTTCCTGTTTCTGTATATAGTATTGAATTGAATTGAAAAAAGTTTATCATATTTTTACCGTGTATCATCCCTACGCTTTTGCGCTAAATCTGGTGCACTGCAATGAGGGTGGGAATTCAAAATACGATGTAATGATACTTCCACACTAAATAATTTGTCATACTTCGACAACTTGGCAACGCCAAAATCAATTTTGTTTTTAGCATACCTTTGTTTTTTACAATTCACAATGAAAAGTTCTACAAAGGCAGATGAGAAAGTGAGGCTGGTAGTTGCATTGTTTGGTGTATTCTATCTTGTACGGTTTTTGAGTTATGGTAAAAATGCGCTTTGGCATATTCAGTGTATTTCGTCCTCATTATCGGTTCTTATAACTATGTCGAATAAAATTAATATTGTCATTTTTGTGTTTTTAAGGCCAAATTCAACCAGATAAAGTTTCATATATTTCCAGCAAACATCTAAAATCCTGGTCGATCTACTGTTGATGGGAGGTGCCGCCTGAGGCGCCGGCATAAAACTTATAAACAAGATAATTTGAGAATTATAAATTTTGGCAATTTTCGATTCCTGTTCGGACCTGAGCAACTCCACACAAAAACTCATTTTCATTCAAAACTGAGATTTGGTAAAAATTTTCCCTAAGTTAATGACTCGTTAGTTAATGAGTCGTTCATTGAGTTTAACTCGGTCGTTCGATAAAGTTTACGAATTCAAATTCAGTACAGCTTGTGGTGTTAATTAAGGGAAAAGAGACGAGTAATCTAATAAGTGTTAAATAAATAATGTCAATCCTTTTCTGAATGGAGAGAAGAGTCGGACAGATGTGGTGAGATAACCTTACCGAATTCATCCAGTTTTTCATTTTAAAAATTGCCGCATTGTTGAGTTTAATGTTTATTAGAGGTTTTTGTTTCATATATAAAACCGTATTCTTGATATACTGTTTAATTGTATGCCTTACCTAATTGTATATTCGCAAGAACTCGCATTCAAATTATTCTTCGTACATAACAAGAGAAGAAATGCTATTTTGTCAATATGTCATCGACATCATTTGATGAAAACGAAATAACATTCAATTTTCTTTGCAGTTGGACAAAGTCATCAAAGTGAGTACCACTAACTACATTGTAACAAAAAGAAAGTAAAATCAACGTACTTTGATAGTAGTAGTTTTATTTGGCGATATTGAAAAAAACCAAAACAATTATTTTTGTTTCGCAAAATATGAACTGTTGATATTAGACCGCCAGGGATTTTTAATATTTTTTAAAAATCGATGAGGACAAACTGTTTCTTGTTTAGTTTGGCCTGAAATACCAAGAATTGTGATAACGATTTGATTTGACAAATATATAAAAGATTATGACAAAGGTCGATACGCCAAATTTCATTTTTCACCATAACTCGGAAGTCATACAAGATATAATGCAAGGATATACTTCAAAAGATGCGCACTGTCTCATCTGTCGTAACAGAAATTTCTTTAGTAATTTGCAAAGGACAAGAGTCCAGCTCAAAAAATTGATTTTGGTGTTATTGTAGATTGATATTGTCACTTTTTCCTGTGCGAAACTCTTATCACATCAAATTTTGTGTTCTCACCTTCATTGTAAAACATCAGGCATTGTTATTTCCAAAGATCTATATATGGTCTTAGTGATTTCAATATGAATTTAAATTGAGAAAGTTTTTCTAAGTTTCAGCCAGAAGAGTAGAGTATACTTAAAGCCTGCTTTTTATAGTCAAACACTCGCTGAGTAATTGTGTAATGTTT
Organism: Styela plicata; assembly: GCA_963675895.2. Classification (NCBI taxonomy): domain Eukaryota; kingdom Metazoa; phylum Chordata; class Ascidiacea; order Stolidobranchia; family Styelidae; genus Styela; species Styela plicata. The sequence goes on from OZ023149.1 coordinate 4,731,414, forward strand.
TGAATGAATCAAGTTGAATACTCAGTGCATTAAATTTGATAATGGGCAAATTCGCCTAAAATTTAACCCAACAAATCGTTGGTTTAAGGCATAAGGGTATTTTTCCTGTTTCTTTATACAGTATTGAATTGAATATAAAAAAGTTTATCATATTTTTCCGTGTATCATTCCTGCGCTTTTGTGTGATAAATCTGATGCACTGCAATGAGGGTGAGAACCCAAAATACGATGTAATGATAGTTCCACACTAGATAATTTGTCATACTTCGACAACTCGGCAACGCCAAAATCAGTTTTGTTTTCAGCATACCTTTCGTTTTTTATAATTTATCATGAAAATTTCTATGAAGGCGGGTGAGAAAGTGAGGCTGCATTGTTTGGTGTATTCTATCTTGTACAGTTTTTGAGCTATGGTGAAAATGCGCTTTGGCATTTTCAGTGCATTTCAACCTCATTATTGGTTCTTTTAACAATGTCGAATAAAATTATTATTGCCATTTTTTAGCTTTTCAGGCCAAATTCAACCAGAAAAATTTTATATATGTCCAACAAATATCTAAAATCTTGTTCGATTTACTGTTGATGGAAGGTGCCGCCTGAGGCGCCGGCATAAATCTTATCAAAAATATAATTTGAGAATTATAAATTTTGTCAACTTTGGATTCCTGCTCGAACCTGAGCATGTCCACATAAAAACCTCATTTTACCTCAAAACTGAGATTTCGTAACATTGATCCCTAAGTTCATAACATCGTCGTTCACTGAGTTTAACTCGGGTCGTTCGATAAAGTTTACGAATTCAAATTCGATACAGCTTGTGGTGTTAATTAAGAGAAAAGAGACGAGTAATTCTAACAATGTGTTAAAAAAATAATGACAATCTCTCATTTCCTAAATGGGGAAGAGAGTCAGGCAGATGTGGTGAGACAATCTTGCCGAACACATCCAGTTTTTGATTCATAAAATTGCCGCATTGTTGAATTCAATGTTTATTAGAGTTTTTTGTTTTATATATAAATCCGTATTCTTGATAATACTTTTTACTTGTAAGTCGTCTCTAATTGTATATTCACAAGAACTTGCAGTTAAATTGTTCTTCGAACATAACCAGACATAATAAAACAGATAACTTGATCCAACATCGACATCTTACATGACTTGTCTCATTGGATGAAAACGAAATAACATACAATTTTTTCTTTGCAGCTGAAGTTAGTTACCCAAGTGAGTACTGCTAACTATATTGTAACAAAAAGACAGTAAAATCAACGTACTTTGATAGTAGTTTTACTCCGTAATATGAAAAAAAAACTATAAGGTTTAATTTTGTTTGGCAAAATATGAATTTGGATTGAACCGACCCGTGATTTTGGATATTTCCTCAAAATCTATGTGGACAAACTCCTTCTGGATGAGTTTGGCCTGAAAATCCCAAGAATGGCAATAACAATTCGATTTGACAAGTATATAAAAACCTATAACAAAGGGCAATGCGCTAAAATGTATTTTTACCCATAACTTGAAGTCATGCAAGATGCAATGCTCGGATATACAACAAAAGATGCGCACTGTCTTATCTGTCGTAATAGAAATTTCCTTAGTAAATTGCAAAGAACAAGAGGTATGCTCAAAAAACTGATTTTGGTGTTGTTGTGAATTGATATCGACACATTCCCTAGTGCGGAACTCTTATCACATCATATTTTGGGTCCTCACCTTCATTGTAATACATCAGGCACTGTTATATTCAAGGATCTATTCTTGGTGTTAGTGATTTTAATATAAAGTTACATTGAGAAAGATTTTCTTGGTTTCAGACGGAAGAGTAGCGTATACTTAAAGCCTGCTTTTTATAGTCAAACACTCGCTGAGAAATTGTGTAATGTTTGAATGAATAAAGTTGAATACTCAGTGCATTAAATTGGATAATGAGCAATTTCGCCTAAAATTTAACCCAACAAATTGTAGGTTTCAGGCATAAGAGTATTATTTCCTGTTTCTCTATATAGTAATAAATTGAATATAAAAAGTATATCATATTTTCCGTTTATCATGCCTACGCTTTTGCACTAAATCTGATGTACTGCAATGAGGGTGAGAACCCAAAATACGATGTAATGATAGTTTCACACTATATAATATGTCATACTTCGACAATTTTGGCAACGTCAAAGTCAGTTTTGTTTTTAGCATTGTCATATGTTGTCTCGCCAAACACATAAGGCATATTTATTACAGATGACTTATCATTAAACAGATATACGACAGATTAGAACACCACTTAAACAGACATAACGGACCTGCACCACCTCCTAGCACCAGCTTACAAGAAGAGCGCGACTAGGACATTCTATGGCAGTTGCCACATTCTGTATAACCTTTGACCTAACATGATCACTTATCATGACAAGCATACCTTTTGTTTTTTTACAATTTATCATGAAAAGTTCCATAAAGTCGGATGAGAAAGTGAAGCTGGGGCATTGTTTAGTGTATTCTATCTTGTACGGTTTTTGAGTTATAATAAAAATGCGCTTTGGCATTTTCAGTGCATTTCGACCTCATCATTGGTTCTTATGTCGACAAAATTATTATTGCCATTTTGGGGTTTTTAAGGCCAATATCAACCAGAAAAAGTTTTATATATTTCCAGCAAATATCTAAAATCTTGGTCGATCTACTGTTGATGGAAGGTGCCGCCTGAGGCGCCGGCATAAATCTTATAAACAAGATAATTTAAGAATTATAAATTTTGTCAACTTTCGATTCCTGCTCGGACCTGAGCATGTCCACATAAAAACCTTATTTTAACTCAAGACTGAGATTAGGTAACAATGCTCCCTAAGTTCATGACGCAGTCGTTCACTGAGTTTAACTCGGTCGTTCGATAAAGTTTACGAATTCGATACAGCTTGTGGTGTTAATTAAGGGAAAAGCGACGAGTAATTCTAAGAATGTGTTAAAAAGACAATTTCTCATTTTCTTAATGGGGAGGAGATTCAGGCAGATGGGGTGAGATAACCTTGCAAAAAAAATCCAGTTTTTAATTCATAAAATTGCGGAATTGTTGAGTTTAATGTTTAATCGAGTTTTTTGTTTTATGTTACTTGTACTTTGTTACTTGTAAGTCGTCTCTAATTGTATATTCACGAGAACTTGCAATTAAATTATTCTTCGAACATAACAAGAGAAGAAACGCTTTTTGTCCTGCATGAACCCTTTTGTAGTAAAGGGAAAAAAATGTATTTTCGCCCACTTTTTCTGATTTTCTTTAATACTGGAATAAATGAATTGAATAATTAAACTATATAAAATCTCTCGTATCTATTTTTTGCAAACTTGATCCAACATCGACATCTCACATGACTTGTCTT
>OZ023149.1:4734887-4758390 GCA_963675895.2 Styela plicata
TGGCAAATGGCTACTACAAGATGTAGCGCCAGAAACTGCACTCTAAGCGGAAAACACCACATGTACGACTGAACCGCTATGGTAACGTGCAGTAGGTGGTAACTAACCTGGGCGATGATAAATCTACCACTTCTTAGTTTCTTTTTAACCGTCTCTTACGAAACGTAGAAAATACGTTAGGAAAATTCTTAAGCCCGTATCCACAATGCCCAATATTAATTACACAGCACAAACTTTATTCAACATACTAAGTTAAACTACCTCTGTGTATCCTGGGTAGCGGACCACCCATTCAATACAAAACCTATATCGCCGCCTCAAAACCAACTAACTTTTCTCACGAATAGAAAAAAATCATTATTATTTGCCTTGGGAGGCTTTCAAGATTTAGGCTTTATAAATATAAAATGACGTAGTTGGAAATTCTACAAAAAAGCACTTGGGCGGCCGATTAAGTTCAACGTAGTATCATTGCTTGAATTGTGAAAAAAAAGTAAACCTTACTGGAATAATAGTGTCATTGTCCCCCTTTATTTTGACTGTGTACTTATCAGAAACTTTGTTTTGTCAAGCATGTATCACAAATGGACCGCATCTGGGAGGTACGGTCCATCCGTGATCCATACTTGACAAAACATGATTTGCAAGATTTTTCGCTTTCTTTGAAATCAAGAATTGGGATGTGTAGAGGCATATAGAATTGGACTCCAATTTTTTCGATCCGTAATTCGACGAATCTAAATTATTCGATTCGATCCCTTCGCTGATTCGACATTAGTAGAGTCCATAATATACATATTTTCAGGTAAAAGTAGTAAATTTTGAAGAAATTGATGATCGTAGGCCCTAGAAAAATGTTTTTGCTTGTTGAATATAAAATCATTCGATCAAAATATCTTGGATTTTGGCTAACACTAGTATAAATGCGTGTAAAAGCGTGATTTTCATTAGCCAATTAATATCGAATGATGGTTGAATGCAAGGTAATAAAATTGACGAATTTAGTAGCATTATGAAAGACATCGATTGGAAGCCTTCACGACGATGCATAATAGGTTAATGTATCCAAAATACTGATTAAGGTTACAGGTTTTTTAATAGTGAGCTTAAAGGCGGAGTTGAAGCACTCAAAGGCTTGATTCATCGAATCAAAAGGTTTCAATCAAATAAAGATAGAAAAACATAACAAATAGAAACTTGTGGTTAATTTAGCTGGAAATTACCTGTAATAACAGGCAATGTGATAATTTAATGATGAACAGTTCAGTTTGAATAGCATGAGAGTTACTATACATGTAGAATAATCAGGGAAGGCCAAAACTGAATATTTTAATATCACTATTTCGAACACGGAATATTGAGAAATTCTAAATTTATATTTATGATGAGGAAATGAGCATTGCGACTATATTAAGATAAAACACTGCAAAATATGAAGTATTCCCAGCACCATCTCCCATTTTATGTAAGTGTATCAATTCGAAGAGCAAAAATGAAGTTTCAGCTCAATCTATCTATAGTTATGCAATAAAACCTTACATCTTTGTATGCGACTATTCTGAGATATAGCTAAATAAAGAATTTTACTATATCGAATATCATCCACCTACTTAGCTGAAAACTCTTAACAGCGCAATTTCATACTTATGCTCGACGTAAGAGATCTTTGTGTTAAGTAATCGATTTAATGCCAAAAGGTTTTTTAATATCCTGACATTAAATAATAACATTATCGTGAACTTTTCTTGACGCTATCACAACTGGAAATCATTAGAGTTTTGAGATACATTTAACTTCAAATAGAGACTCGAATTAGAACATTTAGAATCGAATATTTTCTGATCTGATTTTATTTATTACAATAAAATAATTACTTATTCACGATGTTAACACCTAGGACTGGGCAATTCGATTCCTTGATTCGAATCAATTCGAAGCACAATTTATTCGAATCATTCGGGAATTGCCCATAAGTACAAAACTTCTCTAAAAAACTAGAATTTCAATTCTAACTACAAAATGCAATCGATTTTGGTCAAATTCGACCACAATCGATTCTATTTAGTCGTTAAAATATTGAAAATTGTTGCTCTTGGACATGTAATGTGAATTGAAAATACACCATAACCCATAAATTTCTTGATTTTCACAATATTGGCAAGTTGTACTAGCCAAAACGGGATATTTATTATTTACATGGAATCAGTGATTCGATCCGATTCGAAAAAAGTGAAAAGTATTTGAATCTGATTCGAATTCCAAATGATTCGGATTTGTCCAGCCCTACTCCCACCTATTTTCAGAAAACGTACACGTTTTTGAATTACATGGAAAATCGAATCGAACCATTTACGATTCACGAATCACAAATCGAATCGAATATTTTGGACAGCTACGTTTATCAGAATCGCATACGTAATAAAACATGGTTTAGCTATGAGACATAGTGGCACTTGAACTTTTCTCCTTCGAAAGTCGATTACACATATTGCCAAGTGGAGATTTAAATGCCACGGGCAAAGTGAGGCATGCCACAAGCAAAGTGAGGCACTTAGAACTGAGTGGGCAAAAACCTCTGTGGGTTCTGAAACAAACAACAAAATAATGATACAGTCATTTGTTTACAGAAAAACTGTATATTGGAAAGAATATTTAATCTGATTACAAAATACTTCGATTAAATCACGTATTCATTAACTAGACCCGACAATTCCGTCCGAGGCAAATCCTACACTATTATACACTGTATTAATACGAATCGGTTTAATTTGGTTACAGTTGATAGTACGAGTGCTATATTTTGTAGTCCTTTGTGGGCACGATGGCATAGTGGTTAAACATGTTGGCATCGCAGGTTGAAGATCTCAGGTTTGAGTTCCGGCGAGTCCGGCTCGCTTATCCACGCCCACCACTCGACCCAGGGTGTAATAACTTGAGTAGGCTATGCCGAATAAGGAGAAGAAATTTTATGTTGTTAAGTATAAGTCGCTGATGGACCGCGCTTTGGCAGCGCGATCCATCAGTGACTTATACTTAACAAAACATGTTCGGATAAAAGATCTGTGAATCGGTACATCAGTACCGATATGCTGAATACAAGTAGACTCAAAACATCATATTATTCATAGTCACTAGTCTGAGTGAATGGCTGTACCAGCGGCTTGAGTGAATGACTCCAACCTCTGATGCCAACAGGATCACCAACCACTAGGATATCTTGCCGCCATGGTGCTGATATTATTCCACCCATTGCTCTATTTAAGTAAATACAACTTGCAAAAAACTAAAAACAAATTACTGGATGAAAAATGAGCACGCTTAGCGTTATTTTCTGCACAACACCGCCAAAGAACATTTTTTATTTGCAAAAGGTCAAATTATATTCCAAAGTCATGTCAAAGACAACTATATTCCATGCATTATGCGCGAACAACGCACACTGTCAAAAAAAATGCAAACACACCGCGCTTTCTTACGTTGTTGAAGAATTTGCTCAATTGGAAATGTTATTATATTATGAGCACGAGCCACAGATAGACCGTGCATCATTGTCCTTGACTTGACAAAACACCTTTCAACAACGTTTCCCCCGAGCTGGATATTTTTTATATACCCACTTATTTTGAGTACATCAATCTCAGCAAAGCCCTAATGCAGAAGCTACCGTGGGCATGTGTAATGATGTAAGAAGTTGAAACCGGCCAAGAGTCACGAACCAAGCTACTACAATTTGGCTGAGTGAATGGAGTGCGTGAGTTTATAAGCTGAATATACTCTCATTTTGTCGAAGGGTTCTGCGCTTGAGCATGGATGGCGAATATCGTACTCAGTTTGATTCTACTATGCGATTCAAATATTATCATTCACTACACGCTTCTAAACCACATGTTTAACACAGGTTACGAGTCTAACTTTAAAAGGTTAAAGTCAATCTACAGCCCTATACGTGCGTCACTTGCCAATATGATGAATTCTTCTGTTTTCCGGGCGACCTTTCTAGCGCGTGATCAATAATTTTCGAAGAACTTTGCATGCAGGTTTCATTAGATAGATAGGGCTGTTAATAGAGGTGGCCAAAACTTAGCTGATTTTTATTTCAAAAAGTAAATCGAATAATTCTTACGAATCGAATATTCATGGTAATATTATAAACAAACAGAAAATTGTTAAAATACATTAAAAGGAACAGCAGCTGTACAAAGGCGCGGTTATTTGAAACGCGCGGGTGATCAAATTGATCGACTCTTAATTATAATTACAAATTAAAACTAATTTCAAGCTAAAAGCAATTCGTCAGTCTATTCGATGATGTATTTAAGTAAAATATTTTTATGATGCGCGACACAGCTAAGGTCTTTTACGCCAGGCCACCCGCGAGTCCGCCCCAAGTCCGGTCCCAGGATGGAAGCAACAAATATCGAGGATGACTTGTTTTGCAAACGTGTTTGCAGCTGATCAGTGATCACCCCAGTTGGTAGATTACCTTTATAAAATGAAAAGTTTATTTTTGACATTTCCCTAATACTGCCCTGCTTGTATGAACGACTGGATGGCTACCCAACAAATGCTAAAACTAGACCTTACATCTATGCTTCCTTTGAATGTTTTCATCTTTTGTGTTCAATCTGTTTCACACAAATAAAAAAGTAACCTACGCAACCGTGTATTGCAGCCCTAAAGTATTCACCCTAAAGTATTCAAGTATTTTTTACCCTTTATACAACTAGTCCCTGGATATAGTATATATAGTAGTATACATAATACGCGTACTTCTATAGTGGATGGATAGCTACCTAACCAATGCTAGAGCAATCTTCGAAACTATAAATGCGAAAACGTTATTCCCATCGCCTCAATCGTTGTCCTTTTCCGCCTTCTCATTTTAGCACAACCAACGCCCATATTCGAGCAAAACTGTCTCACTGACTTTTATAGCCCCAAAAAGGTTGCGCGACCTGCATCCCACAAATGCAAAATATACTGTTAGAAACGCGCAGTAAATTTATCGGTCAATTTACTGTAATTGTATATTTCAAAGACTCGAAACTGATACGTACTGATCTGATTTATGCAAAATATGACCCGTTGGTGGACCGTGCCCCGAGAGACGTACTCAATCACATTTACTCTCAAAGAAAGGTGATTTGGCCACAGTTTTGTTAGTGCATACCACGCTCATGCTGAATTCGATGTCAATGAACCTGATTTGATTACAGTTACGTAACAGTGTACCCAACTCAGGCCAAGCTGTCTGCGAATCCAGCAAAAGTAATCCTCACGTTGTTGGAATTCCTGTCCTATTTAGCCTTATCATTCACACAATTGACTTTTATAGCCTCGAAATGTCTTGCAAATACAAACCTTATCTTATCTAAAACGCAGACGCCCAAAATGGGTGTTTTTCAAGGATTGTCTCATCAAAACTTAGAACGTTTTATTAAATAAGGTACATAGATTAATCGCGCCCGACGGCGCGATCCATCAGTGACCCATACTTAATAAAACATCACCTCGCCCATTTTTCACAGTCGAGAAAACGAGTCAGACGCCCAAAATGGATGTTTTTCAATAATTGACCCCATGAAACATGATGTGAGCGCCAGATATGTATTGTGAATTTTGATTCCACCAATATAGGAAGTCGTTGGTATCCTCTATTGAACTCGAGATATGAGAACCACGCCGAAGGCAGCCTATAAAGCTTGTGAGTGTCTAGCTCGCTGGTTCATACTTGGGAATGTGTCCTTCCAATGTTTTCGAAAAAGTGATGGAAATTGATAGAATTAAAAAAAAAACTGAAATCGAATAAATCCCAAATCGAATCGATTCGAATTCGAACTCAATAATTTTATACTTTTAGCAAATATTGGCAAATTTTGATGGATATTATTTTCTAAAATGGATATTATTTTCTAAAAAGGCCGGTAGTAATCCATAAAAGGGACGGACTGTCGGCCACTCACAAGCAACGATAAACTGTAAAACGTAGTGCCAGTCAGTGCGAGTGCAGTGAGCCGTATCAGCTCTGGGCAATGATAAAATCAACTACCAATCCATTGTTTTTCTTATATTACATTTTTCATTTTATGCAATTCACTCTGAGCAACGCCAGAAGTAGAAGTAACCAAACATCGGTCACTTAATAGCAAAGACCTACTATAAGATTTAGTGCTCGTATATGTTGCGAAATAAATGAAATACATAATGGTAATCGAAAAAATCATTGCGAATCGAACATTCCTTGATTGCTGTTCATTGGGTGTCCAGAACACTATATTGAAGTGCAGTTCTTCTTCATCAAAAATTTTGTCAAGCATGAGCCACAGATGGACCGCGTCTCATCGACGCGATCCATCAGTGACTCATACTTAACAAAAGGTGTTTTGACAGAATTCCCGATTGAGTATGACTACCAGCTGACAACATTGAAACACTTATTCCTCGAGCAGACGACGCACCTCACCAAAACACATGCAACAAAACAATGTTAAATCGAGGCTCCCTGTGAATTAGCGTCTTCAGGAGACTTTCATGTATGTTACATGTCGTGCAACCTTGCTTTGAGCAAATTTCGGTAAAAAAAAGTTACTACATAATTAAAAACCACTGCCGAATGAACACTTATTCTCAGAGCAGACGCACCTTACTAAAACATATGTAACAAAACAACATTACACTGCATTGGAGGTAAAACGTGTCTCGTAAAACTATTTACACTTAGGTAAGTCATAACATTTTAAATACACCCAAAGAAAATATCATGTCGATATTTTTAGGTTTTGTGGTATTTTTCCTGTGAATTGCGAAGGAAATTATGTGGCATTGACAAAAAACTGTAATTCTCAGAATATTCAATTTGGTTTGTTGTTGTAGAATCATATCCAATACGTTATTCAAACAACTGTCAAACGTGGATTACAGTCAAGGGTGATCTCCAACTGCTAGCAAACAGACAAAAAGAGCAATATCGATATAATTTTTCACGATACAAATTTCTGATAAACACACTGATAAACCCTATCTTGCACAGAATATATCCTTAACTTTAACAACTCTAACGACCAGACCATATCTGTTAGTTGGAGAGAACTCGTCGACCTCAACGCAGTTCACCAGAAAAGTCAATAAATGGTATACATCAAACGATCAAGCTGAGTGCTTACACGAACTTTTTTTATTTTATTTCCTATTAGCCTGTTCAAAATAAAGTTGAAATTTTAATCGTTTTATGTATAAAACGATTAAAATTTCAAGTTTATTTATACTCGCGTCTAATCTGACAAAACCCAGGCTTATATACCAATTGCAACGCTGCAGATAACCGCTCCCTTTACAAAATTTCATCTCAACAGACTACAGTGCTCTTCAACTTAACGTCTTTACTTAAGTTTTTCAAATTCCCGAGACATATATAGTGATCGTCCTTCAGGATAGTTCGGCATTCTAAAATTCTGATTTAAATATTCTGGTTATTCGAATATTCCAATATCCTGAGTCATTATGTAGCAACATAATTATATATGCTGAAGCATTTTACATAACACATGACTCTGGTCCTTAAAAGAGGTCACTAAAATCGAATATTTTTTCGTTTCAAAATCGAATCTGATAATTTTTCCGAATGGCTTCGAATATTCGAATCAGAAGCTTACGTGGAAATTCACAACTATTTATGAAAAAACCTAAAAATTATTACTTTGTTGATTCCGAATTGTTGCACAAATCGAACCGAAAAATTAATGATTCGAATATTCCGAATCGAATCGAATATTTCGCTAAAATCGAATAAGGTCACTAAAATCGAATATTTTTTCGTTTCAAAATCGAATCGGATAATATGGAATGGAATCAAATATTCGACGCAGAAGCTTACAACTATTTATGAAAAAACTCTAAAATTACTACCTTGTTGATTCCGAATTGTTGCAGAAATCGAACCGAATAATTGGTGATTCGAATTTTCCGAATCGAATCGAATATGTCGAACAGACCCACTGCTACCAAAGTTTCGATTTCGCTTACCCACTGATGTTCACATGTCTACCAAAGTTTGCTATAAATTTACAAACATTTCTTATCCTGTTCAATACATTACCACTTATCGCTCCCCTTTTTTTCTGTTAAGCATGAGTCACAGATGGACCGCGCCTCAGCGGCGCGATCCATCAGTGGCTCATACTTAACACGACTTGTCCTGGTATAAATATATACATCCTGACTAGGAACGAAGAAACTCACATTGACGAAAAAAATCTAAAAATCACATGCAATCTGTTGCAGAACAACCGGATTTACGTGGATTGTAAAACTTAACTTGGCGCTGAATCAGGAACGCTGTAAAAAAAATCGTAAAAATACTGATATTGCAGTCCGCGCAGTTTGAGTTGAACTAGTTTCCAATCCCAAAAGTAGGACTGGGAAATTTGATTCTTCGATTCGAATCGATCCGAAGCACAGATTTTATTCGAATTAATCGAGATCGTTTATAGGAACAAAAACTTGCTAAATTAGGTGAATTTTTTCATTTTCAACGACAAAATGCAATCGATTTTGGTCAAATTTGACCAAAATCGATCGTATTTTGTTGTTGAAACACGAAAATTTTCATCTTAGACATGGAGTGGAAATTCAAAATAAATTGCTTTCAATGTCAAGATTAGTAATTCATACCTAGAAAATTCTTAATTTTAGGTCATATTGGCTAAAAACTTTACACACAAATTCGAGAGAATGCTACAGTTTTTTCAATAGTCAAACAATCCACATATCAAATTGATTGATCGTGTTTTGGTTGTACGTAAAATCGTGACGTATGTCTCGATGACATATTTTTGCAATGATTAGGAAAATGCAGAAATTATTTGAAAGGATATATAGATTTATACAGATTAAAGTTATGATGCGTTTAATAGTGCAGTTTCGAAAAAAAGATGTCATCCATGCTTACCATAAAATAGTTTTCCAAATATTGAGCAACTGAATCTGAAATTTTATTTTGCCAAGCATGCGCCACTGATGGACCGCGCCGACATACTTAACAAAAGATAGTTTGAATTTTTTTTTCAGATCGGGGCGGAGAGACAGCGTTGTGTATTCGGTGACTGGCGCACACTTAAAAAATATTTGGTGTTCGAGATAGTTAGTTAGATACACTAAATGGGCAAACACTAATAAACTCAACTCGTCGATTATAGAATTTTCTGTGGGTCCAACATTTATTTATTTAATGCAATATATTTCGACATCTAAAAGTATCAATACGAGAAAAATATTTTCTGCATGTATTACCGCTATAGTTGATAAAAATAATACTTTTTTTAGGAACATTTTTTGCTTGCGGCGCCCGTTATGACGCTATAATTTGATCTCAAAATATTTTCCCACCATTTCAAGGTTCCGAATACGCCGAGGGCTTTATACTTGTGGGCAATCTAAGCTATCTATCAAAGTTGTCTAGAGTTATTAGTTTCGTATCTTTTTAGGACTGCAAAAATGATACATATTAATATAAAATAAAGAAAAGTGTATATCGCCCCTACCATTTCCTACTAACTTTATTCGACATACAGAAACCACCTTATGCGTGGATAAATCGTTATAATGTATCGAGCCCTCGGAACATCGGGTTTCCTAGTTTTCCCTTTCCTACTAACTTTATTCGACATATACAAACCACCTTATGTATAGAATAGATAAATCGTTGCCACCAAAAGATAATCTTTATTTTGTCCAGCATCAGCCACAGATGGACCGCGCCTAGGCGGCGCGATCCATCAGTGGCTCATGCTTAACAAAATATGTACGATCAACATTCCTCTGGCTTGCAGTGCTTCGACTTTCGAGCGCTCGGAACATCTGGTAATTTCGAAACTACACTGAGGAATCTGCTAATTAAACAATTTACAGCTTCCTAGCAACGCTACAGGCAATCACCGACAACAAAATAACAATTAAAGAGGGCAGTAACTGAATTATGACATTTGCTTACACTGTACAAAAACGCAGTAAAATCTCCGTTCTGCGAGAATAAATTGTGATATTGATATTTGACATTGATCACTTTGTGATATTAAAATATTTTATTAAAATAAAAAATAATAATAAAATAAAATTTTTTTAAAATATTTTACGGGCAATTATAAATATAAATTTTCGATTCGATTCGCGATATTCGAACCATAATTTATCCTGTTCGATTCTGCAACAATTCGAAATCAATAAAATGATAATTTTTTTTCAAAATAAAGTGTGAATTTTCATGTAAATCATAAGCTGATGAAAGTGTGTCTATGTATGTTTATTATACGACTTCTGGTTCGAATATTCCGTTCGATTCGCTAAGATTATTCGATTAGATTCCGAAACCGAAATATACTAAATTTTCGGCACCCTTATTATGAACTGTCGATGAAACGCACCGACAAGGCGCGTCCGTCAAGAGTCCAAACTTGGCATAAATCTTATAAACAAGGTAAGGTAAAGGGATGGGCACTCCAGAATAAGCATATCAGGTTTTTCCGGGAATAGTATATAGCATGTGTCCGAATCCAAAACACCTATTACATTGGAATAGTAGGATTCGATTCTTACGACACAATGGTGTCAAATAATTAAGGCAAGAACACACTTGTTTGACTAAACATTTCTCATACAACGACATAAATAAATATTAAAGTTTTGATCTATTGCTACCTTTTCAAGGCTCCTTTGGCTTACTCCCTCCATTGCACATGTACAATTGTACATTTAATGCAATATTACACTGTGCTATCACAAATCAGGAATAGGATTCGATATTCTGAATTCGATTTAGGTATTCCGGAATACTTCTGGAATACTGAAGTATACCGAATTGCCCATCCCTAGTAACTATATCTGTAGTTTAAAAAGGCGTTTCTCCTACTAATTATTTTACTAATCTATCACTCTAGATAATATCATGATTGCGTTTTTCTATTCTCCTTATTTCATATCACCTGAAAAATTAGTAATCAATATTTCAATCAATCAATTTCACACTTTCGACCGAATTCTACACCTCAATGGAACTAGTTCTTTTCGTACCTTTAGTTCACTAGATTGCACAGTGAGGGTTCAAACCGTTCAAACCGAACCCATATTTGTTCCATATTTGTAATTGTTGACTATATTTGTTAAATATAGGTCACTATTGAATCGCGCCTCCGAGACACAGTCCGATTTGAACACGCTAAACGTAATAAGATTTTGGATTCCCACTCGTTCATGTTATGCCAATTGTTTGTACTGGTTGCTGCATGACGAAATAACGCATCACTAAACACCATAGCGCAGCTCATAACCAGGAAAACTGTGAAAGACAAAGATGAGAGGAAAATCATGAATGTGCCCTAGTTTGTTTTCTCATTATCAAAATTCACTCAGAACAAATCTGCGAGGTACATACCATACCCGAAAAGTCTCCTGAAACTACTAAAAGGCAAAGAGCGACATGAAATGCAGGACTGCCAAAAAAGAACCTCCACCCCAGACAGACCCTCATCGCCTACATATTCGTCCTACAAATTGAACGCAACCAACATTCACGAACACCACCTTTAACTATTTCCAATAAATAAATGTTTTCGCTTTTTCGTTTCCTTATTTGTTTGCTAAATCGGTTGCGGTTTAACTCTATATTTAGTATTCGTTGAGTATGGGCCGAGGAAGATCGCGCTGCAAAGGCGCGATCCATCAGCGACCCACACTCGAAAAAAAATATTATCGCAAAGGAGGAGAGATGATGTAACGCCCATTAGACACGCAAGAGCACGTTTGTAAAGGCTAATTAAGATGCATGGCAGATTTCAAGGAAATAATATTCACTCACGCAATACCACGGTATGTGAATAATATGAATGATTTACCCACTTTTGGATCGAAAATATAAAATTTTAATATGATGAAATATTGGCAAAACTGGTAGCTGGAAAAGTACGAATGCATAGATAAGGTGGGAACTTTCATTTTTTTTTATATTTTTCAAATATAATGGATTTGAATTTCGAAGCAGAAACTAGGAAAAATCCACAAATATGTCACAGAAATACATAAATTTAAATGCACCCTAAGAGCGTAATAATCCAACCAGAACTTTTTAAGTATAATCGCGAGAGTACCATGAGTGACAGCTGTCCTTGGTAAAGCCCTTTTCATTAAAATTCATTCTGAATAAGGCCAGAATTAGTGCATGAAAGAAAGCAACTAACGACCACTTAATGGCAAAGAACTACTACACGATCAGCAACTGCACTCCAAACGTAAAACATTACAAACGGAATTGAACCGCCACGGTAAAGTGCAGTAACTGCTATCTACCCTGGGCGATGGTAAAAACATCTACGATTTCTTTGTATCCTTTTAGTCGCCTTTTAAGACACACGGGAAATACGTAATGACAATTTAAGGCCTTATTTACTATTAATAATCGCTCCAAGAAAGGCCGAAAGCAGCTCCTAAAAAGAAGAAACTATCGGCCAATCAAAGGGCAAAGAGCTACTACAAGATTTAATAACAGCGACTTCACTCTTAGCGAATAACTTTGCTGTCCACACTCTCTAGATGAAGCTCACCTGCCGACTAAGAGTGATCAGAACATCAGAATAAAAACCTTTAATAAACTAATAAAATATTCTTTTCAAAAAAATCAATCCGAATAATCCGAGATACCTGAATCGGAATCGAACATTACATAATTCTGCGAGGCAACCGCACTGTTAATCTTACTCCATTTTAAAATATAACAGCCTTACTAGGACAAGCGATAGTTTTCTATTAAGGCTATCTTCAATCGATTATTGAATGGGATGAGCCTGCACCGGGATGAACTCAAATATAAACTATTAATTAGTGAAATTGGCAAATGAAGCACGATTGGAAACATTCCAAAAAATCAATAGTAATTTTTATCTATTTACTTTTGTATTCAAGAGATTGTTCCAAACGGGCATTTTCTTATGGGCGAGTCACAGATGGGTTTTGCAGTCATTGTGAACCATACTTGACAAAGTCGAAAACCTCTATCTAATAAGGAACGCATAGTTTCGATACCTTTTGTCAAGTATGTGTCACCGATGGATCGCGCCAATGAGGCGCGGTCAATCTGTGGCTCATGCTTGAGAAAATAAAAATTTCTAATCGGGAAATATTTTACTCATTTAGTTCTTTAATTGTTTGTGCCAGTCATAATAGATTTTGTTTTCATTCTCAGAATTTTTATCACAGATGGTTTTGTCAGAAATGAGCCACGGATGGACAATGTTTAAGCGACTAAATTCATCATCCGCAGAATTTCCATCCCCTGAGCTTGACAAAGCGAGATATAATAAATGAACAAGCCCAAATTATTTATACTATTTATACTCCACCATTCGGCAATACAGAAATTCGATAAAATATGATGATTTGGATAAAATACAAAGTAACATGAGAGCAATTTGAAAATTTTAATTTTATAGGAATGTTGAACTCATTGAATAATGTTAAAAGGAATGATCTGCTCCTGTACGACCATATATTCACGACCTTCTCCGCGAGGCAATAATGGTATGGAATCAGAGAGCACACTACTACGCTCAGCCAAAACCAAAATGAAATAATTAAAAAAAGGTAAAAAACTGTGCAATGATTGGTCCGAGTAATATGACAAGACCCCACCCTCTCGCCAACAGAAAAAATCTCAAAATAGCCTCTCAAATGCTTTAAAACGTAGGAAATCTCAAATTTTCGCAAGCTATCGTCGCACATGGTGTTTAACACTTACTTAGTGTATTTTAAGCCATAAAAGTCGCTTTTCGTGTCTCGGAATTTAACCTCGGAACATTTTTCCAATTTCTGTGAACTCCGGACCCTTAGTAGCTTAACAAAAGGCAATAAAATAGCTGCATAAAAACGACGCATTCGTTGGCCTGTAACGATCCCAGTACTCCTTGGTTGAGAAAACAAAAACATACATTTTCGGTCATTAATTCAAATAATTTTCATTATTATTGATTATCAATTTCGAGAGCGATAATGGACCTTCGTCTCGCAGACAAAATAGACCAATTAAATCAAAATAAATAAAAATAGACTGGTATTAACGATAGAAAATTACCAATAACCCAATTCTGTTTTGTCAAAAAAAAACTCATTTTTCACGACGTACTCTCCATTAAATCACGAGCCCGGGGCTAGACTCGGTTGCCCCAGTCGGTTAAGCGCGATCGTATGGTGAGAAAGGCCCGATGGTTCGATACTTTCAAAAACCGTTCAAAAAAATCATGGGCACATACTTGAAAAATTTTGACCCGTGCGACAGAAAATCAATATATTTTCTTACTATTTATCCGTTTATTTTTATCTTATTTATTTGTCTTGTCTGCGCGACGAAAGTCCATTATCTCTATGTAAATTAATAATCAATGGTAATGAGAAAATTACCGATCGAAAATATTTATTCACGCTGGTCAACACAGCAGATCCCTAATCAGAAATTTCATTTGTCAAGCATGGGCCACAGGTGGACCGCGCCTCAGCGGCGCGATCCATCTGTGACTCATGTTTGACAAACAAGGAAGAGGGGCGGCTGGTTCATTACGAAGCATCAACGGAGTCGCTAATGATTTGTAATGAACTAACTACTTATATCTCAACCCCATGTTTCCTTCTGTTCCAGGAATAGAAGGAACGATGAGGAGGGACAGCAATCTGGTATAAGAACAGGAATCAAAACCGTTTATTTACAGCCTCTGCAAAAAAGAACAAACAAAATAATTTAGAGGAAAAACACAAGATACTATTGCCATACGTGGAAGGAGTCGTGAGAAACCAAAATGGTTATCGACCTACAGGACTGGACAATTCGATTCGGAGATTCGAATCGATTCCAAGCATAATTTATTCGAATCAATAGTGAATCGTTCATAGGAACAAAAACTTGCTTAATGAACTAGAAGTTTCATTCTTAACGAGAAAATGCAATCGATTTAATATATTTTGTCGTTGAAATATGAAAATTGTTGCTCTTAGACATGCAGTGAAAATACACAATAAACTATAAATTTCACAATGGAGACAATTTGTAATATTATAGATGGAAAAAAATGTTATTTGCATTGAATTAGTGATTCGTTTTCAAATATAGCAATTTATAAGCAAATAATGTAGATTTTAAAATAATTTACTCCGTCAGATCAGATTAAATTTGAATGATATTGGATAAAATGCAGTAAGAAAAACAAATTTTAACCGAACTCCCTAATTGAATTGAAATTGTCAATAAAACTTGGACACAAAATAGGTTTGGGAAGACGAAATCGATCTTGATAGAAATGGTTCGCGAAATTCGCAAAAAAACAATAATATATATTTCATGGCAATAAAAAATCACACATGAGCTAGACATAGTCCGTCCTTTGAATATGTATATATACCGTCTTATATGTTCAGTAAAATATAACTACTTTTCCAAAGTCACTCCTTGTAGTTGGAATGGATCAACCTGACCAAAATCCTGCACCAGTAGCCACTTATATAGACAGACAGAGTTAGAGTTTTCGGCCCATCAACAGTCCATAATTGACATAAATTTCATCAACATGGCGTTTTTTACTTTAAAAATATGCAATTACTGCAAATGACCAGTAAACTTACTGTACTTTTGTTACAGTGCAATCTGACCATATGTCACAATTGCCTTACTTGACATCTAATCTGCCCTGCGCACTCATTTGACATAGCCTTGGGATTGATAATTGAATGATTGAATTGGAATGATGATAGATTTAAAGAACTACAAAATTGAAAAGGGAAGGAAATTTATGCAAGATATTCACGAATTAAACACTCCAATGATCATTAGAAATTGTTTAATGAATCCCCGCCCCTCCCAAAAAAAAAAATCTTACCCGCTTCCGAATAATATGATTCGAAAACAAATATACCTCAAGCGGCAGACTGCGTTGCGGATACACGAACAGAAATACAAAAATGTCGGAAATAACATTTTTATATCAACCTGACTTTTTCGAAGAAATGAACTTCCTGCTCAATATTGCACGGATGTAAACTGTGATGAAAGTTCAATAAATTGACCGTTCAATTGCATTTCATTGTAAATTTTTAAAAAGTGTAGTCGCATTGTTGATTAGATTCCTAATATAGATTGTTGATGGACCGCGTCTACGGCAGCGCATTTTATAAACAGCCTATAATTGGCCCAACATGACTTTTTTTATTTTAGTTTTTTATTTCAATATCATTAAAAAAATTACTCTCAAAGAAAGCCTTTTGCTACATTTTTGTTACAACGGATGTAGTCTGCGATCTTGATCTGGAATGGAATCTCGGTCACGATAGCAACTGCTAGTCATGAACAAGCGTGCAGAATTTTTCATTAAAATTTTTGCGAAGACTTTTTGCAATCATTGCAAATTTAAAATCGAATCTCGCGCGCATGCAATTCCTATGTTTCCAAATTGTAACCGATGACTCGTTATTCGAAACCGACCTACAGACTAGATTTACGCCCGTCCATCTACAGCATATAATGAGCCGATAAAGTCGATTTCACAGTTTTGTAAGATAATTTTATCGTTTTATTCTAATATCACCAACTAAATTACTGTCAGAGAACATCATTATTACCGCCTCCTTGCTTACGGAAAGAGTAGTCTGCGACCTTGATTTGGAATGGAATCTCGATCACGACAGCAACTGCTAGTCACGAACAGACGTGACAGAATTTTTGATTTAAAACTTTGAATGGACTTGGTACAATTATGGCAAATAATACACTACTAAATTCGGATTGCACGCATAACTTTTATATCGATGTCGCTATCACAAAAGTGTCAAGAACAGATATCCCACTTTCAGGATTAAGATCCAAATCGATCCAGATATTCTGATACTTCTGTGATTCAGTACGATTCAAAAAAGTTTTTCAAACAGCGCGTTCCATAAACAGTTCATAATTAGGCGGTAGAGCTAATCTCATAATATCATTTTAATGTCGCCAATAAATTTACTGTAAAAAAAACGATCCCATTGCATTTTTGGTACAACGGAAGGTATAGTCTGAAACCTTGGCCAGAAATGTAATCCCGATTACGACAGCAACTGCTGGTGACGAACAAACGTGCAGGAATTTCAAAATTAAAAACTTTGCGGGGACAAGGTACAATTATTGCACAATACGAAGAACTAAACGCAATACTGAAGCAATACCTGTTGCTGAATATTTTGTAGCTATTTATGCTCTTCTTTAGCAAGTACGGCTCGTTAATCCAAGTCCATAACTCAATCCAATAACTTAGATTGGAAAGATCCTATCTTTCCAGCAACCCTAACTATGTTTGTCTCTAAGTGGCCGCTAGTAAAGTACTTTGTTCAGGGTGACACACCAAAATAAAAATATTTTCTTAGGAACTAAGGTACCTCCGAAAGGTTAGTTTGAACGGGATCACTGTCCGAAATTCACAAAATACATAGAATAATTTTTCAATATTTTGGATGAACTAGATTGTTAATATTTGATATATTTTGCAGCAAAATCAAAATATACGTCAAATTTGGCATATTTCATGATTTCACTGCAAAATGAATCTTTTTTAGAACAATCGAAAAACGAATTTTTTTGTCAGAAATTTATTTTTGTCAAACATGCTCGACATAGGCGTTTCGTTAAACATTTCTTAACTGGGTAAAGAAAGAGTGTAAAGACCTTAGAAGCTTGACCGGATCGAAAAGATCAGATTTTCCCAACAGCACTAACCCTGTTCCTCCCTAGGAGGCCGCTAGTATAGTTCAGGGTGATGCACTCAACGGAGCGGAATTTTTTTTTTCATCAATGAAATTCACTCTGAGCAAGGCCGAAAGCAGCGACTAATGGGAACCAACTCTAAAGGTCACTTTATAACAAAGAGCTACTAAAAGATGTAGTACCAGCAACTGCACTCTAAACAGAAAACATCCCAAACGGAACTGAACCAACATAGTGAAGTGCAGTGAGTGGTATTTGCCATGGGCGATACTAGAAGCACTTATACGTCTACCACTTCGTTGCTTCCTTTTAGTCACCCCTTACGACACGCAGGAAATACGTTACCCACAACTCAAAAGAGAATACCTGGCTATGCGCATCATTTATAGATTTAAGTAGATTTATTTCGACCTTCTCGTCGTGACAATAGTACTGAGTAATCATATTTACATTGTAGATTCACACTTAAGAAAGATCTGGCGAGTGGACAAAACCCCATATTCAATACTTTTCCCTGCACATAGAACATGCTTGTTTGCCCAGACAACTTCCAACTAGCTCGCTATACCTTTCGGACTTAAATGCAAATAATCTGAATAAATTATATTTTCGTAAGAACGCAGACGGTCTTCATCGATTTTTCAATCCTTTTCGTCGGATTTTTAGTCGGAATAATACAAAAACGTGACCTTGAATGCATTATAAATGCACAAGCAAGACACGCCCGAAATAATAGGATTATTATATTGCACGATGCACAATTTTTTCGGTCCAGGATAGTCAAAATCTAACATATTTCGATTTCAGAACGAATTTAAAATTTGGAACTTGGAATAGAATTTAGAATTAAACTTCATTGCAAACTTCAGATTGTTTTAGTATATCTGGGATATCTAGAAAGTCCTTCGATCCATATACTAATCAAAGCTGTGTAAAAAGTGATGAATCCTCACAACAGCCTTCCTGTTGACAGAGCAAAATTTCCAAACATGGATATGTAGCGACAGGGAACTACATATTTTTCCTATTTTTTCTTCATATTTTTTCAACAGCACTAACCCTGTTCTTCCCGACTTTTTAAGCACACGTTTGCAGGTGATTCACTCTGAGAAGTGACTATAAAAAAAGCCCGCAAAAAGTTTTTTTATCAACGAACTTGTAACTTTTGGCATTCGTGATAATCTACCTGACTTCAAAACTTAGGTTATAAAATCCTTGATCTTCATTTTTGTATTCATGAAGCTCCTTGTAAACCAATGGATTAAAAACATGTTCATATGATAATTCTCTTGCAATCTTGTACTGAGCCAATTGCGATAATAAAAAACAATACAGTATAGCAAAAAAAGCATGTTAATTCATTACATAAGAACTTTTATCAGCAAACCAGAAGTTGGCATTGTTTGTTCGGGATTAGCCAAGGAAACGGTTGAATCGCACTTGCAATAGTCTGTCTTAATTTAGTTCTTATCAACTGACAGGAAAAGTCGATGCTACACAACCTCATGTCACACTTTTGAGATGATGTATCGAAGACACTTGTGCAAATGAGGAATAATGACTTTCAAAATTACGGATATGCTTCCCCGCAACATTTTGCAATTTAATTTATTGTAAAATATTATTTAAACGAGAGAGTTTTAGGCGACTCCGACACGTAGTCAGAGTTTACCGTCTTCGTTCGTAAAATAGTGAAGTTAGTGAATTAGTAAAACAATAAAAAAAGAAAAAATGTCACACGTCTTCGGCGCACTACTTTTGTGACAAATTATTAGGGGTATTATTAGGAATTTTTATCTTAAAATATTTGTGTTTCTCTCTGTTTCTACAAGGTTTTATTTCCTCCTCAACTTTGGATTAAAACAAATGACACTGATAACGACTTTCACCGACAGTATCAAATAATTTTTTTCGTCATCCAATGGAGTGAATGACGATGAGCGCCGTACTTTCAATGGCCATTTCTTACCATGGTGATTCAGTTCTGTTTGGGATGTTTTCCGCTTAGGGTGCAGTCGCTGACACCATATGTTATACAATCTATTTATCATTTGAGCGATCGTTAGTAGGGCTGGGCAAAACCGAATCCTTTAGACTTCGAATCTGATTCGAATATTTCTTTCGAATCGGATCGAATCACTAATTCCATCTAAATAACATTTTTTCCCATTACAAATTGCCTCCATTGTAAAAATAAATTTATATTTTATTGTGGATTTTCAACTTACACGTCATGTCTGAAAGCAACAATTTTCGTATTTTGACGAAAAAAAATATAAAACATGGTCAAATTTGACAAAATCGATTGCATTTTATCGCCAAAAATGAAAATTCCACTTCATTTAGCAAGTCTTTGTTCCTACGAACGATTCATTATTGATTCGAATAATTTGTGCTTCGATTCGAATTGCTCAGTCCTAGTCGTTAGTAGGTTTCTTCTAGGCCACAAGGACCACAGTGTTAACGCGTCTCCCTTATCACTCAAATGCCTCTTTGTCAATGACCACATTCAGATGATTTATCTACATGTTTTTCCAAATTTGAGTCAAAATGTTAATTAGGGTTAGACAGGGGTTGGAAAAACCAACACGTAAATGGTGATTAATAAGTTGCTAAATACCAATCGTTTGCACGGCTGAATAAATACCAAAGACCAGCTCTTTGCACCAGACTATCACATTAGGAAAAAGAACGACAAAGCATTTTTTTGTTAAGTATGGGTCACTGATGGATCGCGTCGGCGAGACGCGGTCCATCTGTGGCTCATGTTTAACAAAAAAGGCTATTAATGGTAATTATTTGACCAATATTCATTGCAAAGAAGCATTTCCCGAGCGATAATAGTAAGCAATCAAGCAAGTTATCTAAATTATTGAATCAATCCTTTTTTTAGATTTTTTTGTTGAGTCACTTTATCTTAAGCATGTACCGGGGAAGTACCATCTATATGCAATGGGATATCTGGGTGCAATGGCCTCTATTCCACTCTAAAGAGAAGCTATAGAGAAAAATTGAAATGGAAAATGAAAATTCTCCGTAAAGCGCGCACTTGATGGAAGCGCAAAATGGCATATCTCATGATTTTACTATACACTGAATCAGTTAAGAATACCCAAAAACAAAATTCCTTTCGGTCAATATGTAATTCTATGTTTGGCTATTCGAATGAGATATTCTTAGTGCAAACATGCCGCATACTACAAATACTGTAAAGCATGTAATTAGTCCTCTTATGTACAATAATAACACCCTTTCAACGATGCTTATTAAAAGCCGGGGATAAGCCGTGACTAACACCATTAAAGGTGACAAAATGCTTTGGAATTTGCAAAACACACGTTTGGGTCGATTTGGGGTCGTTGCAAAGCTAGCTCAAGTGGTATCGACCATGTCAATTACATAAATCATCGTGCGAGGGAGTTGTCCATTCACCTCAGTCGGTGAGGACTTAGGAATAAGATTGTAGAAATGCAACGTTGTTTTTTCTGTACAGGACATACAAGATATTTTTTTATAGAATGGAAATATACCTATGACCACCTACCAAACATTCGCAGGACCTGAAACTCAGTACACGACAGTACCATTATTAGGCATCTTAGCAACCGTAAAGCGCGTTGCTATAGGATGCATCCAATATTCCCAGTGAAAAACAATGTTCTGTAATGATGCGCGAGCACTATCGAGTGCGATTGACTACAATTCTACTGAAAGGTTGCTCGTCTTTTTTTTCAAGAATTATTTATATATATATATATATATTCTAAAACAATACAGTCTCTAGAAACGTGGCCGGGTAACCCAAGCAGCACTTGGATCAAGATACGATTACAGTAACCGAAAAAATTTTTTTGACACGAGAACGAACTCCAATCTCAAAAACGGCTTAATTGAGATTGAGAGAAATGGAAGATGGCTTTATCACCACCCAGGGCAAGTGCCACTCACTGCACTTCACCTGTGCAGATCTATTTGGGATGTTTTTTATTCAGAGTGCAGTTGCACTACATGTAATGTAAGTGGACGTTATTTTTTTTTGTTTTAGACACTGCTTTCGCCCTTGCCTGGAGTGAATTTCATTAAAAAAGAGAAGCGACGTCTAGATCCTAGTCTTGTCCTACCGCTATACAAAGAAAATGCTATAACTGGTCAGCCATACTTTCTTATTGTTCCAAAATCAACTTTGCGATAATCCTAAGCAAAAATGTCTGTGATGCAACTCCAAAGTATTCACAACATCCGGCACTTATTGCAAAATCTCAAAAATTTTTGTCAAGCATGAGCCACGGATGATTTGCACCGATGATCAGCGCCACATGCTTGAAAAAAAGTTGAAAAAATGACATTATGACCGGGTCACGGGTACTTGATTAAGCGAATCTTAATTTTTTTTTTGTCAAGCATGAGCCACAGATGGATCGCACCACATTGGTGCGATCCATCAGAGCCACATGCTTGACAAAAAATATTGAAAAAAGGACATTCTGACCGGGTCACGGGTACTTGATTAATCGAATGGAAACTACCTGTATTCCTTGAACAAACTTGATGACTAAAGCTTGGATTATCCAGTCGCACTCGGGTCTGTTGCTTCTATATACGATAAAGTTAACGCGCTTATGGTCAGGCAAGGAAACTGTCTGGTAACTCATTTGGCGAAACGTTAGAAATATACTAAATTGATGCATGCCCTCGGTGCTGTCCGGCGCACACCTGTATTTGAGACTGTATTTGTTCGACAATTAATAAAAATATATTTTTTGCACTCACGCGTGAGCTTCTCCCCCATCTTCTGTAGTAGTTGAGCTAAGCGTCGTCCCACTGCAGGTACTAATTTCAGAATATCGTAGACGCGTAACGTCATCAATTTGTTTCGTCAGAATTGATTTCTTCATGACGTCATCAACGATCTGCGCAGCAGTTTGTTGAATAGTTCCGTCTGCCATATCTCCTGAGCTTTGCCCGTTTTCCTTATTTTGGGGCGCTTGTGATTCGGCGGTAATTGTCCCAATATTAGTGATTGTTACGTGTGATGACGTCACAGTATGGCTTGTAGATTGCGGTGGCACAGAATCACGTGATGACGCAATAGAAAAGTATGAGCTGCTGAATTCTGGAAGTGTGGCTATCGGTGCAGATTTAAATGTCTTTATTTCTGCAACAAAAATTATAGAAGATGAAACCTGGAAATTTTAAAACTGATCAGATCTAATCAAAGGCATTCCTTTGTCACGACTCACTGAATTGTCTGGGTGATTGGTGGATCGCGCCTATTCGTGATTTTGGTTGGTTTAATAATGGTTATTGGTTAATTTGCTATTAAAAAAAATGCAGATTTATTCGGGTATTGGTGGGGAAAATAAATAACATTGCTTTTAGTAGGCTCTAACTGATGAGACATTTTGTGAGGAGTAGATGCTGTATCTTCGTGTCATCTGCATCGAATATATTCATTCAAAGAGGCATGGAGATGAATAATCGATTCGTTTCGTTACGGTACCCTTGATCATGAACAACTAGGGCGATTTGGTGATTCGAATCGATTCGAAGCACATGTTATTCGAATCTATCGTGAATCAGTCATAGGAACAAAAACTTGCTAAATGAAGTGGATTTTTTCATTTTTAACGACAAATGCAGTCGATTTTGGTCAAATTTGACCAAAATCGAATGCATAATGCCGTTTTAAAAATTGAAAATTTTCGCTCTTAGACGTTGAGTGTAATTTAAATATCTTACTTT
>OZ023149.1:4758490-4782584 GCA_963675895.2 Styela plicata
CATCTACTCCTCACAAAATGTCTCATCAGTTAGAGCCTACTAAAAGCAATGTTATTTATTTTCCCCCCACCAATACCCGAATAAATCTGCATTTTTTTTTAATAGCAAATTAACCAATAACCATTATTAAACCAACCAAAATCACGAATAGGCGCGATCCACCAATCACCCAGACAATTCAGTAGTCATGACAAAGGAATGCCTTAGATTAGATCTGATCAGTTTTAAAATTTCCAGGTTTCATCTTCTATAATTTTGTTGCAGAAATAAAGACATTTAAATCTGCACCGATAGCCACACTTCCAGAATTCAGCAGCTCATACTTTTCTATTGCGTCATCACGTGATTCTGTGCCACCGCAATCTACAAGCCATACTGTGACGTCATCACACGTAACAATCACTAATATTGGGACAATTACCGCCGAATCACAAGCGCCCCAAAATAAGGAAAACGGGCAAAGCTCAGGAGATATGGCAGACGGAACTATTCAACAAACTGCTGCGCAGATTGTTGATGACGTCATGAAGAAATCAATTCTGACGAAACAAATTGATGACGTTACGCGTCTACGATATTCTGAAATTAGTACCTGCAGTGGGACGACGCTTAGCTCAACGACTACGGAAGATGGGGGAGAAGCTCACGCGTGAGTGCAAAAAATATATTTTTATTAATTGTCGAACAAATACAGTCTCTCCGGATAGCACCGAGGGCATACATCATTTTAGTATATTTCTAACGTTTCGCCAAATGAGTTACCAGACAGTTTCCTTGCTTGATCATTGACCATAAACGCGAACGTTAACTTTATCTTACATGAAAGCAACAGACCCGAGTGCGACTGGATAATCCAAGCTTTAGTCATCAGATTTGTTTGAGGAATACAGGTAGTGGCCATTCACTTCATCAAGTACCCGTGACCCGGTCAGAATGTCCTTTTTTCAATATTTTTTTGTCAAGCATGTGGCTCTGATGGATCGCACCAATGTGGTGCGATCCATCTGTGGCTCATGCTTGACAAAAAAAAAATTGAGATTCGCTTAATCAAGTACCCGTGACCCGGTCAGAATGTCATTTTTTCAACTTTTTTTCAAGCATGTGGCGCTGATCATCGGTGCAAATCATCCGTGGCTCATGCTTGACAAAAATTTTTGAGATTTTGCAATAAGTGCCGGATGTTGTGAATACTTTGGAGTTGAATCACAGACATTTTTGCTTAGGATTATCGTAAAGTTGATTTTTGGGAAAATAAGAAAGTATGGCTGACCAGTTATAGCATTTTCTTTGTATAGCGGTAGGACAAGACTAGGATCTAGACGTCGCTTCTCTTTTTTTAATGAAATTCACTCCAACCAAGGGCGAAAGCAGTGTCTAAAACAAAAAAAAATAACGTCCACTTACATTACATGTAGTGCAACTGCACTCTGAATAAAAAACATCCCAAATAGATCTGCACAGGTGAAGTGCAGTGAGTGGCACTTGCCCTGGGTGGTGATAAAGCCATCTTCCTTTCTCTCAATCTCAATTAAGCCGTTTTTTGAGATTGGAGTTCGTTCTCGTGTCAAAAAAAATTTTTCGGTTACTGTAATCGTATCTTGATCCAAGTGCTGCTTGGGTTACCGGCCACGTTTCTAGACACTGTATTGTTTTAGAATATATATATATTATATATATATAAATAATTCTTGAAAAAAAAAAGACGAGCAACCTTTTCAGTAGAATTGTAGTCAATCGCACTCGATAGTGCTCGCGCATCATTACAGAACATTGTTTTTCACTGGGAATATTGGATGCATCCTATAGCAACGCGCTTTACGGTTGCTAAGATGCCTAATAATGGTACTGTCGTGTACTGAGTTTCAGGTCCTGCGAATGTTTGGTAGGTGGTCATAGGTATATTTCCATTCTATAAAAAAAATCTTGTATGTCCTGTACAGAAAAAACAACGTTGCATTTCTACAATCTTATTCCTAAGTCCTCACCGACTGAGGTGAATGGACAACTCCCTCGCACGATGATTTATGTAATTGACATGGTCGATACCACTTAAGCTAGCTTTGCAACGACCCCAAATCGACCCAAACGTGTGTTTTGCAAATTCCAAAGCATTTTGTCATTTTTAATGGTGTTAGTCACGGCTTATCCCCGGCTTTTAATAAGCATCGTTGAAAGGGTGTTATTATTGTACATAAGAGGACTAATTACATGCTTTACAGTATATGTAGTATGCGGCATGTTTGCACTAAGAATATCTCATTCGAATAGCCAAACATTGAATTACATATTGACCAAAAGGAATTTTGTTTTTGGGTATTTTGAACCGATTCAGTGTACAGTAAAATCATGACATATGCCATTTTGCGCTTCCAGCATGTGCGCGCTTTAAGGAGAATTTTCATTTTCCGTTTCAATTTTTTTCTATAGCTTCTCTTTAGAGTGGAATAGAGGCCATCGCACCCAGATATCCCATTGCATATAGATGGTACTTCCCCGGTACATGCTTAAGATAAAGTGACTCAACAAAAAATTCTTAAAAAGGACTGATTCAATAATTTAGATAACTTGCTTGATTGCTTACTATTATCGCTCGGGAAATGCTTCTTTGCAATCAATATTGGTCATAGTTACCATTAATAGCCTTTTTTATTAAACATGAGCCACAGATGGACCGCGTCTCGCCGACGCGAGATGCTTTGTCATTCTTTTACCTAATGTGATAGTCTGGTGCAAAGAGCTGGTCATTGACATTTATTCAGCCGTGCAAACGATTGGTATTTAACAACTTATTAATCACCATTTACGTGTTGGTTTTTCCAACCCCTGTCTAACCCTAATTAATATTTTGACTCAAATTTGAAAAAACATTCAGATAAATCATCTGAATGTGGTCATTGACAAAGAGGCATTTGAGTGATCGCGGAAACGCATTAACACTGTGGTCATTGTACTTGCATTGAGGATTTTTTTATTTTTTTATAGCCACCTCTTAGAGTAGATCACCCTGTCCAAGGCCCTGTAACAGCGGCCACTTAGAGAGGGACAGGGTTACAATTGCTGGAAAGATATGATCTGTTCCTGTTCGGCCTAAGCCAACTCAATATATACTCACCCTACGTTGATGGTTGGGCATGGAGCAGCGAGCCGGACTTGGCGGGACTCGAAAGCTAGATCTTCTCACCTGCGATGCCAACATTCAACCAAAATTGTCCATCGCGCCGCTTATTATGAATATCGGATTGAATGCGGTACCAGCACTGTGAATTTGAGGTATTAGAGTCGAGTGCCGGTTACGTCCAGTCAGGATTAATGTTTACCGTTCATCACGAAGGGTATATTACGCTAGGTGGGGTCAACAGAACCGATATCCTTATAACGCTTCCAATCGTTAGAATCTTTCGTAGGCACAAAAACTTGCTGACTGAACGAGAATTTTCGTTTTTGACGATAAAAATGCAATCGATTTTGTCAAATTTGACCATGTTTTTATCTTTGTTTTCGTCAAAATATGAAAAATTGTTGCTTTCAGACAGGGCGTGTATGTTGAAAAATCCACAATACAATTATAAATTTATTTTTTACAATGGTGGAGGCAATTTGTAATGGGTAAAAAAATGTTATTTAAATGGAATTAGTGGATTCGAAACCCGATTCGAAAAGAAGATATTCGATTCAGATGCGAAAACGTCTAAATGATTCTGTTATGTCCCGCCCTACTAACTAAACGCTCAAATGACAAATAAATTGTTAATAATATATTGTGTCAGAGCGTCTGCCACGGTTGCACCCAAGCGGGAAACATCCCAAACAAATCTGTAGACCGCCCATGGAAAGAAAATGGGCCTATTTGTGTGAAAGTACGGCGTCATTCGTCATTATTAAAAATTCTTTGATACTGTCGGTGATGAAAGTCGTTATCAGTGTCATTTTGTTTTAATCCAAAAGTTGAGGGAGGGAAATAAACCCTTGTAGAAACCGAGAGAAACTCAAATATTTTTAAGCATAACAAATTTTCTTAAGATATAATTTCTTTAATAGGCGCCCGAAGACGTGTGAAATTTTTGTCTTTTGTTTTACTCATTTACTAACTTCACTAGTTTTATGATCACAGACGGAAAACTCTGACTTAGGGCGTGCCGGAGTCGCCTAAAACTCTCTCGTTAAATTATTATTTTACTCCAATAAATTAAATTGCAAAATGTTGCGGGGAAGCATATCTGTAATTTTGAAAGTCCATTATTCCTCATTTGCCCAGTGTCTTCGACTACATCATCTCAAAAGTGTGACATGAGGTTGTGTATCATCGGACTTTTCTGTCAGTTGATAAGACTAAATTAAGACAGACTATTGCAAGTGCGATTCAAACCGTTTCCTTGACTAATCCCGAACAAACAATGCCAACTTCTTTGGTTTGCTGATAAAAGTTCTTATGTAATGGAAATTAACATGCCTTTTTTGCTATACTGTATTGTTTTTATATCGAATTGGTCAGTACACGGGATTGCAAGAGAATTATCATATGAACATGTTTTTAATCCATTGGTATACAAGGAGCTTCATGAATACAAAAAATGAAGATCAAGGGATATTAATAACCTAAGTTTTGAAGTCAGGTAGATTATCACGAATGCAAATGTTACAAGTTCGTTGATAAAAAACTTTTTGCGGGCTTTTTTTATAGTCACTTCTCAGAGTGAATCACCTGCAAACGTGTGCTTAAAAAGTCGGGAAGAACAGGGTTAGTGCTGTTGAAAAAAATATGAAGAAAAAATAGGAAAAATATGTAGTTCCTCCCTGTCGCTACATATCCATGTTTGGAAATTTTTGCTCTGTTAATCAGAAGGCTGTTGTGAGGATTCAACATCTTTTTACACAGCTTTGATTAGTATATGGATCGAAGGACTTCCTAGATATCCCAGATATACTAAAACAATCTGAAGTTTACAATGAAGTTCAATTCTAAATTCTATTCCAAGTTCCAAAATTTTAAATTCGTTCTGAAATCGAAATATGTTAGATTTTGACTATCCTGGACCGAAAAAATTGTGCATCGTGCAATATAATATCCTATTATTTCGGGCGTGTCTTGTTTGTGCATTTATAATGCATTCAAGGTCACGTTTTTGTATTATTCCGACTAAAAATCCGACGAAAAGGATTGAAAAATCGATGAAGACCGTCTGCGTTCTTACGAAAATATAATTTATTCAGATTATTTGCATTTAAGTCCGAAAGGTATAGCGAGCTAGTTGGAAGTTGTCTGGGCAAACAAGCATGTTCTATGTGCAGGGAAAAGTATTGAATATGGGGTTTTGTCCACTCGCCAGATCTTTCTTAAGTGTGAATCTACAATGTAAATATGATTATTCAATAGTATTGTCACGAGACGGTCGAAATAAATTTACTTAAATCTATAAATGATTAAATGATGCGCATAACCAGGTATACTTTTTTGACTTGTGGGTAACGTATTTCCTGTGTGTCTTAAGCGACGTCGTGGCGACTAAATGGACGCAAAGTAGTGGTAGATGGTTCTACCATCGCCCAGGGCAGATACCACTCACTGTACTTTATCATGTTGGTTCAGTTTCTGCTTAGAGTGCAGTTGCTGGTACTACATATTTTGGTAGCTCTTTGCTATAAAGATGCCGTTTGCTGGTTCCTAATACGCTCTGCTTTCGGCCTTGCTCAGAGCGAATTTCCATAAAAAAAATGTGGAATTGTGAATAAAAATATTGCTTCAATATTGCAGATTTAGTTCTTCGTATTTTGCAATAATTGCACCAAGTCCGCGCAAAGTTTTTAATTTTTAAATTCCTGCATGTTTGTTCGTCACCAGCAGTTGCTGTCGTGATCGGGATTTCATTTCTGGTCGAGGTGGCTGACTATACCTTCCGTTGTAACAAAAATGCAATGGAATCGTTTTTTTTTAACAGTAAATTTATTGGCGGCATTAAAATGATATTATGAGGTTAGCTCTACCGCCTAATTTTGAACTGTTTATGGAACGCGCTGTTTGAAAAACTTTTTTGAATCGTACCGTATCACAGAAGTATCAGAATATCTGGATCGATTTGGATCTTGATCCCGAAAATGGATCTGTTCTTGACACTTTTGTGATAGCGACATCGATATAAAAGTTATGCGTGCAATCCGAATTTAGTAGTGTATTATTTGCCATAATTGTACCAAGTCCATGCAAAGTTTTAAATCAAAAATTCTGTCACGTCTGTTCGTGACTAGCAAGCAGTTGCTGTCGTGACCGAATTTCCATTCCCGGTCAAGGCCGCAGACTACACCTTCCGTAAGCAAGGAGGCAGTAATATTGATGTTCTCTGACAGTAATTTAGTTGGTGATATTGGAATAAAACGATAAAATTATCGCATAATACTGTGAAATCGACATAATCGCTTCATTATGGGCTGTAGATGGACGGGCATAAATCTACTCTTTAGGTCAGTTTCGAATGTCGAGTCATCGGTAGAATACAATTTGGAAACATAGAATTATATGCGCGCGAGATTCGATTTGAAATTTGCAATAATTGCAAAAAGTTCTCGCAAAAATTTTAATGAAAACTTCAGCACGCTTGATCGTGACTAGCTGTTGCTATCGTGACCGTGATTCCATTCCAGATCAAGGTCGCAGACTACTTCCGTTGTAACAAAAATGTAGCAGAAGGCTTTCTTTGAGAGTAATTTTTTTAATGATATTGAAATAAAAAACTAAAATAGAAATTTGTCATTTTAGGCCAATTATAGGCTGTTTATAAAATGCGCTGCCGTAGACGCGGTCCTTCAACAATCTATATTAGGAATCTTATCAACAATGCGACTACACTTTTTGAAAATATACAATGAAATGCAATTGAACGGTTAATTTATTGAACTTTCGTCACAGTTTACATCCGTGCAATATTGAGCAGGAAGTTAATTTCTTCGAAAAATTCAGGTTGATGTGAAAATGTTATCTCCGACATTTTTGTATTTCTGTTCGTGTATCCGCAACGCAGTCTGCCGCTTGAGGTATATTTTATTTTCAAATCGTAACATTCGGAAGCCGGTCAGATTGGGGGGGGGGGGGGGATTTATTAAACAATTTCAATGATCATTGGACTTTTTATTTCGTGAATATCTTGCATAAATTTCATTCCCTTTTCAATTTTGTAATTCTTTGGATATATCGCTCATTTTTTAAGCAAAATCTATCATCATTCCAATTCAATCATTCAATTATCAATCCCAAGGCTATGTCAAATGAGTACACAGGGGCAGATTAGATGTCGAGTTAGACAATTGTGACATATGGTCAGATTGCACTGTAACAAAAGTACAGTAAGTTGACTGGTTATTTGCAGTAATTGCATATTTTTAAAGTAAAAAACGCCATGTTGATGAAATTTATGTCAATTATGGACTGTTGATGGGCCGAAAACTCTAACTCTGTCTGTCTATATAAGTGGCTACTGGTGCAGGATTTTGGTCAGGTTGATCCATTCCAACTACAAGGAGTGACTTTGGAAAAGTAGTTATATTTTACTGAACATATAAGACGGTATATATACATATTCAAAGGACGGACTATGTCTAGCTCATGTGTGATTTTTTATTGCCATGAAATATATATTATTGTTTTTTTGCGAATTTCGCGAACATTTTCCATCAAGATCGATTCCGTCTTCCCTATTTTGTGTCCAAGTTTTATTGACAACTTCAATTCAATTAGGGATTCGGTTAAAATTTGTTTTTCTTACTGCATTTTATCCAATATCATTCAAATTTAATCTGATCTGACGGAGTAAATTATTTTAAAATCTACATTATTTGCTTATAAATTGCTATATTTGAAAACGAATCACTAATTCAATGCAAATAACATTTTTTTCCATCTAAAATATTACAAATTGTCTTCATTGTGAATTTTATAGTTTATTGTGTATATTCAACACTACATGTTAAGAGCAACAATTTTCATATTTCAACGACAAAATATGTTAAAACGATTGCATTTTCTCGTTAAAAGGAAACTTCTAGTTCATTTAGCAGTTTTTTGTTCCTATGGACGATTCAATATTGATTCGAATAAATTATGCTTGGAATCGATTCGAATCTCCGAATCGAATTGCCCAGCCCTGTAGGTCGATAACCATTTTGGTTTCTCACGACTCCTTATCTCGTATGGCAATTGTGTTTTTCCTCTAAATTATTCTGTCTGTTCTTTTTTGCCGAGGCTGTAAATAAACGGTTTTGATTACTGTACTTATACCAGATTGCTGTCCCTCCTCATTGTTCCATTTATTTCCTGAAATAGAAGGAAACAAGGGGGAGGGATGGGTAGTTAGTTCATTACAAATCATTAGCGACTCCGTTGATGCTTCGTAATGAACCAGCCGCCCCTCTCCCTTGTTTGTCAAACATGAGTCACAGATGGATCGCGTCGCTGAGGCGCGGTCCACCTGTGGCCCATGCTTGACAAATGAAATTTCTGATTAGGGATCTGCTGTGTTGACCAGCGTGAATAAATATTTTCGATCGGCAATTTTCTTATTACCATTGATTATCAATTTACATAGAGATAATGGACTTTCGTCGCGCAGACAAAACAAATAAATAAGATAAAAATAAAAGGATGAACAGTAAGAAAATATATTGATTTTTTGTCGCACGGGTCAATATTTTTCAAGTATGTGCCCATGATTTTTTTGAACAGTGAAGCATCGAACCATGGCCCTTTCTCGCCATACGATCGCGCTTAACCGACTGGAGAAACCGAGTCTAGCCACGGGCTTATGGTTTAAAGAAGAGTACGTCGTGAAAAATGAGTTTTTTTTTGGCAAAACGGAATTGGGTTATTGGTAATTTTCTATCGTTAATACCAGTCTATTTTTATTTATTTGGATTTAATTGGTTTATTTTGTCTGCGAGACGAAGGTCCATTATCGCTCTCGAAATTGATAATCAATAATAATGAAAATTATTTGAATTAATGACCGAAAATATATGTTTTTGTTTTCTCAACCAAGGAGTACTGGGATCGTTACAGGCCAAAGAATGCGTCGTTTTTATGCAGCTATTTTATTGTCTTTTGTTAAGCTACTAAGGGTCCGGAGGTCTCGGAAATTTGAAAAATGTTCCGAGGTTAAATTCCGAGACACGAAAAAGCGACTTTTATGGCTTAAAATACACTAAGTAAGTGTTAAACACCATGTGCGACGAAAGCTTGCGAAAATTTGAGATTTCCTACGTTTTAAAGCATTTGAGAGGCTATTTTGAGATTTTTTCTGTTGGCGAGAGGGTGGGGTCTTGTCATATTACTCGGACCAATCATTGCACAGTTTTTTACCTTTTTTTAATTATTTCATTTTGGTTTTGGCTGAGCGTAGTGTTGTGCTCTCTGATTCCATACCATTATTGCCTCGCGGAGAAGGTCGTGAATATATGGTCGTACAGGAGCAGATCATTCCTTTTAACATTATTCAATGAGTTCAACATTCCTATAAAATTAAAATTTTCAAATTGCTCTCATGTTACTTTGTATTTTATCCAAATCATATTTTATCGAATTTCTGTATTGCCGAATGGTGGAGTATAAATAGTATAAATAATTTGGGCTTGTTCATTTATTATATCTCGCTTTGTCAAGCTCAGGGGATGGAATTCTGCGGATGATGAATTTAGTCGCTTAAACATTGTCCATCCGTGGCTCATTCCTGACAAAACCATCTGTGATAAAATTCTGAGAATGAAAACAAAATCTATTATGACTGGCACAAACAATTAAAGAACTAAATGAGTAAAATATTTCCCGATTAGAAATTTTTATTTTCTCAAGCATGAGCCACAGATTGACCGCGCCTCATTGGCGCGATCTATCGGTGACACATACTTGACAAAAGGTATCGAAACTATGCGTTCCTTATTAGATAGAGGTTTTCGGCTTTGTCAAGTATGGTTCACAATGACTGCAAAACCATCTGTGACTCGCCCATAAGAAAATGCCCGTTTGGAACAATCTCTTGAATACAAAAGTAAATAGATAAAAATTACTATTGATTTTTTGGAATGTTTCCAATCGTGCTTCATTTGCCAATTTCACTAATTAATAGTTTATATTTGAGTTCATCCGGTGCAGGCTCATTCCAATTCAATAATCAATTGGAGATTGCCTTAATAGAAAACTATCGCTTGTCCTAGTAAGACTGTTATATTTTAAGATGGACTAAGATTAGCAGTACGGTTTTCTCGTAGTTTTCTCGTAGAATGTAATGTTCGATTCCGATTCAGGTATTTCGGATTATTCGGAGAAAGTTAGAATGACCTTTTTGATATTGAATTTTTTGAAAAGAATATTATATTAGTTTATTGAAGGTTTTTTATTCTGATGTTCTGGCCACTCTTATTCGGCAGGTGAGCTTCATCAAGCCAGTGTTGGTAGCAAATTTTTTTGCTTAGAATGAAGTTGTTGTTACTAAATTCCACAGTAGCTCTTTGTCTTTTGATGGCCGATAGTTTACTCCTTTTAGAAGCTCCTTTCGGCCTTGCTTGGAGCGAACTTCAATAATAAATGAGGCCTTAAATTTTCATTACGTATTTCCTGTGTGTCAAAAAAGGAAGTAAAAAGATACACAGAAGTGGTGTGGGGTTTTAAAATCGCCCAGGGCAGATACCACTCACTGCACTTTACCGTGACGGTTCAATTCCGTTTGTATTGTTTTACGCTTAGAGTGCAGTTGGTCGTTAGTTGCTCTCTTTCATGCACTGATTTTGACCTTGTTCAGAGTGAATTTAATGAAAAGGGGGTTCACCAAGGACAGCTGTCACTCACGGTACTCTCGCGATTATATGTAAAAAGTCCTGGTTTGAATATTACTCTCTTGGGGTGCATTCAAATTTATGACATATTAGTGGATTTTTCCTAGTTTCTGCTTCAAATTCGAAAACATTGAATTTGAAAAAAAAAATTAATTAAAAAATATAAACTTTCGCATTTCATCTGTGTATTCGTACTTTTCCAGCCACCAGTTTTGCCAATATTTCATCATATTAAAATTTTATATTTTCGATCCAAAAGTGGGTAAATCATTCATATTTTCCACATACCGTGGTATTGTGTGAGTGAATATTATTTCCTTGAAATCTGCCATGCATCTTAATTAGCCTTTACAAACGTGCTCTTGCGTGTCTAATGGACGTTACATCATCTCTTCTCCTTGCGATAATATTTTATTTTTTTCGAGGGTGGGTCGCTGATGGATCGCGCCTTCGCAGCGCGATCTTTCTTGGCCCGTACTCAACGAATACTAAATATAGAGTTAAACCGCAACCGATTTAGCAAACAAATAAGGAAACGAAAAAGCGAAAACATTTATTTATTGGAAATAGTTAAAGAAGGTGTTTGTAAATGTTGATTGCGTTAAATTTGTAGGACGTATATGTAGGCGATAAGGGTCTGTCTGGGGTGGAGGTTCTTTATTGGCAATCCCGAATTTCATGTCGCTCTTTGCCTTTTAGTAGTTTCAGGAGACTTGTCGGTATGGTACGTCCCCTGCAGATTTATTCTGAGTGAATTTTAATGTAATTAATTGAGAAAAAATTCGGGGACATTTATGATTGTTCTCTCATCTTTGTCTTTGCTCAGTTTTCTGGTTATGAGCAGCGCGATGATGTTTGGTGATGCATTATTTCGTCATGCAGCAACCAGTAAAAACAACTGGAATAACATGAACGAGTGGGAATCCAAGAGGTTATTACTTTTAGCGTGTTCAAATCGGACTGCGCCTCAGTGGCGCGATTCATCAGTGACCTATAATTGACAAATATAGTCAACAAATACAAATATGAAACAAATATGATTTGGGTTCGGTTTGAACAGTCCTCCAGTGCAATCTAGTGAACGAAAGGTACGGAAAAAACTAGTTCCATTGAGGTGTAGAATTCAATCGAAATTGTGAAATTGATTGATTGAAATATTGATTACTAATTTTTCAGGTGATAAGAAATAAGGAGAATAGGAAAACGCAATCATGATATTATCTAGAGTGATAGATTAGTAAAATAATTAGTAGAAGAAACGCCTTTTTAAACTACAGATATAGTTACTACGGATGGGATATTCGGTATACTTCACTACTCCAGAATTATTCCGAAATACCTAAATCGAATCCAGAATATCGAACCCTATTCCTAATTTGTGATACCACAGTGAAATATTACATTACAATGTGGAATTTTATATGTGCAATGGAGGGAGTAAGCCGAAGGATTTTTGAAGATAGTAAAGTTAGCACTAGATCAAAACTTTAAGATTTATTTATGTCGTTGTATGAGAGGAGTGTATTCAAACAAGAGTGCTCTTGATGAGCGAGTCCCTAATTATTCAACACCATTGTGTCGTTTGAATCGTATTCTACTATCCCTCTGAAATTGCCACTCTTTCAAGGCCCTGTAGTGGTTGGCATGGATAAGCGAGCCGAGCTCGGGGGACTCGAACCGAGACCTTCAACCTGCGATGCCAACGTGTGTAACCACTAAGCCATCGCGGCCACTTACTATTTGGATTCGGACATACACTATTCCCGGATAAACTGGATCAACCTGATATACTAATCTGGAATGTCGATCCCTTTACCTCACCTTGTTTATAAGATTTATGCCAAGTTTGGACTCTTGACGGACGCGCCTTGTCGGTGCGTTTCATCGACAGTTCATAATAAGGGTGCCAAAAATTTAGTATATTTCGGTTTCGGAATGTAATCGAATAATCTTAGCGAATCGAACGGAATATTCGAACCAGAAGTCGTATAATAAACATACATAGACATACTTTTATCAGCTTATTATTTACTTGATAATTCACACTTTATTTAAAAAAAATTATCATTTTATTGATTTCGAATTGTTGCAGAATCGAACAGGATAAATTATGGTGCGAATATCGCGAATCGAATCGAAAATTTATATTTATAATTGCCCGTGAAATATTGTCAATTTTAATATCACAAAGTGATCAATGTCAAATACCAATATCACAATTTATTCTCGCAGAACGGAGATTTTACTGCGTTTTTGTACAGTGTAAGCAAATGTCATAATTCAGTTACTGCCCTCTTTAATTGTTATTTTGTTGTCGGTGATTGCCTGTAGCGTTGCTAGGAAGCTGTAAATTATTTAATTAGCAGATTCCTCAGTGTAGTTTCGAAATTACCAGATGTTCCGAGCGCTCGAAAGTCGAAGCACTGCAAGCCAGAGGAATGTTGATCGAACATGTTTTGTTAAGCATGAGCCACTGATGGATCGCGCCGTCGAGGCGCGGTCCATCTGTGGCTGATGCTGGACAAAATAAAGATTATCTTTTGGTGGCAACGATTTATCCATTCCATGCATAAGGTGGTTTGTATATGTCGAATAAAGTTAGTAGGAAAGGGAAAACTAGAAAACCCGGTTTTCCGAGGGCTCGATACATTATAACGATTTATCCACGCATGAGGTGCTTTCTGTATGTCGAATAAAGTTAGTAGGAAATGGTAGGGGCGATATATACTTTTCTTTATTTTATATAAATCAATATCATTTTTGCAGTGCTAAAAAGATACGAAACTAATAACTCTAGACAACTTTGATAGATAGCTTAGATTGCCCACAAGTATAAAGCCCTCGGCGTATTCGGAACCTTGAAATGGGTGGAAAATATTTTGAGATCAAATTATAGCGTCATAACGGGCGCCGCAAGCAAAAAATTTTCGTAAAAAGTATTATTTTTATCAACTATAGCGGTAATACATGCAGAAAATATTTTTCTCGTATTGATACTTTTAGATGTCGAAATTATATTGCATTAAATAAATAAATGTTGGACCCACAGAAAATTCTATAATCGACGAGTTGAGTTTATTAGTGTTTTGCCATTTAGTGTATCTAACTAACTATCTCGAACACCAAATATTTTTTAAGTGTGGCCCAGTCACCGAATACACAACGCTGTCTCTCCGCCCCAGTCTGAAAAAAAAATTCCAAACTATCTTTTGTAAGTACGTGTTACTGATGGACCGCGCCGATAAGGCGCGGTCTATCAGTGGCGCATGTTGGGACAAATAAAATTTCTGATTCAGTTGCTCAATATTTGGGAAAACTATTTTTATGGTAAGCATGGATGACATCTTTTTTTCGAAACTGCACTATTAAACGCATCATAACTTTAATCTATATAAATCTATATATCCTTTCAAATAATTTCTGCATTTTCCTAATCATTTCAAAAATATGTCATCGAGACATACGTCACGATTTTACGTACAACCAAAACACACGCTCAATCAATTTGATTTTTGTTGGTTGTTTCGCTGTTGAAAAAACTGTATCATTTTCTCGATTTTGTGTGTAAAGTTTTTTAGCCCATATGACTTAAAATTTAGAAATATTTAGGTGCTAATCTTTACATTAGAAGCATTTTAATTTTCATTGCACACTCCATGTCTAAGATGAAAATTTTCGTGTTTTCATCAAGAAAATACGATTGATTTAGTCAAATTTGACCATAATCGATGGCATTTTGTCGTAAAAAATGAAAAATTCACATAATTTAGCAAGTTTTTGTTCCTATTAACGATATCGATTAAATCGAATAAAATTTGTGCTTCGGATCGATTCGAATCAACGAATCAAATTTCCCAGCCCTATTTTCGAGATTGGAAACTAGTTCAACTCAAACTGCACGGACTGCAATATCAGTATTTTTTACGATTTTTTTTAACAGCGTTCCTGATTCAGCGCCAAGTTAAGTTTTACAATTCACGTAAATCCGGTTGTTCTGCAACAGATTGCATGTGATTTTTAGATTTTTTTCGTCAATGTGAGTTTCTTCGTTCCTAGTCAGGATGTATATATTTATACCAGGACAAGTTGTGATAAGCATGAGCCACTGATGGATCGCGCCGCTGAGGCGCGCTCCATCTGTGACTCTTACTTAACAGAAAAAATTTCCGATTTGAAGTTTTTGAAGTGGCATCCGAGTTAGAATTTGTATTTTAGAAGGGAAGCGAAAGTGGTAATGTATCTACCAGGATTAGAAATGTTTGTAAATTTATAGCGAACCTTGGTAGACACATGTGAACATCAGTGGATTAGCGAAATTGAAATTGTGGTAGCAGTAGTTTGTTCAAAATATTTGATTCGATTCGAAATATTCGAATCATAAATTATTCGGTTCGATTTCTGCAAAACATTCGGAA
Source organism: Styela plicata (assembly GCA_963675895.2). Taxonomy (NCBI): domain Eukaryota; kingdom Metazoa; phylum Chordata; class Ascidiacea; order Stolidobranchia; family Styelidae; genus Styela; species Styela plicata. The sequence continues at coordinate 4,773,718 of OZ023149.1, forward strand.
TCAACAAAGTAGTAATTTTAGAGTTTTTCATAAATAGTTGTAAGCTTCTGCTTCGAATATTTGATCCCATTCCAAATTATCCGATTCGATTTTGAAACGAAAAAATATTCGATTTTAGTGACCTTATTCGATTTTAGCGAAATATTGGATTGGATTCGGAATATTCGAATCATAATTTTTCGGTTCGATTTCTGCAACAATTCGGAATCAACAAAGTAATAATTTTAAAGTTTTTTCAAAAATAGTCGTGAATTTTCACGTTAGCTTCTGATTCGGATATTCGAATCATTCGTCAAAATTATCTGATTCGATTTTGAAACGAAAAAATATTCGATTTTAGTGACCTCTTTCAAGTACCAGAGTCATGTTTATGTAAAATACTTCAGCATATATAATTATGTTGCTACACAATGACTCAGGATCTTGGAATATTCGAATAACTAGAATTTTAAATAGAATTTTAGAATTCTGAAATATCCTGTTAAGGGCTTAAACGATCACTATATATGTCTCGGAATTTTGAAAAACTTAAGTAAGGACGTAAAGTTGAAAAGCACTGTGATCTGTTAAGATGAAATTGTAAAGGGAGCGGTTATCTGCAGCGTTGCAATTGGTATATAAGCCTGGGTTTTGTCAGATTAAACGCGAGTATAAATAAACTTGAAATTTTAATCGTTTTATACATAAAACGATTAAATTTCAACTTTATTTTGAACAGGCTAAAAGGAAATAAAATAAAAAAAGTTTGTGTAAGCACTCAGCTTGATCGTTTGATATATACCATTTATTGACTTTTCTGGTGAACTGCGGTGAGGTCGACGAGTTCTCTCCAACTAACAGATATGGTCTGGTCGTTAGAGTTGTTAAAGTTAAGGATATATTCTGTGCAAGATAGGGTTTATCAGTGTGTTTATCAGAAATTTGTATCGTGAAAAATATATATCGATATTGCTCTTTTTGTCTGTTTGCTAGCAGTTGGAGATCACCCTTGACTGTAATCCACGTTTGACAGTTGTTTGAATAACGTATTGGATATGATTCTACAACAACAAACCAAATTGAATATTCTGAGAATTACAGTTTTTTGTCAATGCCACATAATTTCCTTCGCAATTCACAGAAAAAAAATACACAAAAACTAAAAATATCGTCATGATATTTTCCTTGGGTGTATTTAAAATGTTATGACTTACCTAAGTGTAAATAGTTTTACGAGACACGTTTTACCTCCAATGCAGTGTAATGTTGTTTTGTTACATATGTTTTAGCAAGGTGCGTCTGCTCTGAGAATAAGTGTTGTTTCGCTAATGGTTTTTAAATAATTAGTAACTTTTTTTACCGAAATTTGCTCAAAGCAAGGTTGCACGACACGTAATATACATGAAAGTCTCCTGAAGACGCTAGTCTGCAGGAGCCTCGATTTAATATTGTTTTGTTGCATGTGTTTTGGTAAGGTGCGTCGTCTGCTCGAGGAATAAGTGTTTCAATGTTGTCAGCTGGTAGTCATACTCAATCGGAATTCTGTCAAAACACCTTTTGTTAAGTATGAGTCACTGATGGATCGCGTCGATGAGACGCGGTCCATCTGTGGCTCATGCTTGACAAAAATTTCATAAGGTAGTAACTATACTTCAATACAGTGTTCTATATCTGTAATTGTTTTTCTCTAAAAGTGCAGTTGCTGTGCTATAAGTGGCCTTTAGTCTGTCCGTTCCATGGACTGATTCCTATATTTTACTCAAGTGAATAAAAATAAAATGTGCAGGGTTGAGTGCCGTAGTTAGAACACCAGTAAATTCCTATGTTGAATGGAATCTTTCAGTGGTGGACAACCAATGAACAGCAATCAAGGAATGTTCGATTCGCAATGATTTTTTCGATTACCCTGATGTATTTTTTTTTATAGCCACTTCTTAGAGTGGATCACCCTGTCCAAGGCCCTTTAACAGCGGCCACTTATAGTCGGACAGGGTTACAATTACCGAAAAGATATCTTTTCCTGTTCGACTTAGCCTACCCAAGTTATTTACACCCTTGGTTGAGTGGTGGGCATGGATAAGCGAGCCGGACTCGCCGGGGCTCGAACCCGAGATCTTCAACCTGCGATGCCAACATGTTCAACCACTAGGCCATCGCGCCTCCTCCGTTTCGTAACATGTGCGAGTACTAACTAAATCTTATAGTAGGTCTTTGCTATTAAGTGACCGATGTTTGGTTTCTTCTGCTTCTGGCCTTGCTCAGAGTGAATTGCATAAAAATGAAAAGTTTAACAAAAGGAAACAATGGATTGGTAGTTAATTTTATCCAGAGCAACTACGGCTCACTGCACTCGTATTCGCTGGCATTACGATTTACACTTTATCGTTGCTTATGAGTGGCCGACAGTCCGTCCCTTTTATGGATTACTACCGGCCTTTTTAGAAAATAATATCCATTTTAGAAAATAATATCCATCAAAATTTGCCAATATTTGCTAAAAGTATAAAATTATTGATATCGAATTCGAATCGATTCGATTTGGGATTTATTCGATTTCAGTTTTTTTTTTAATTCTATCAATTTCCATCACTTTTTCGAAAACTTTTCAAAGGATGCATTCCCAAGTATGAACCAGCGAGCTAGACACTCACAAGCTTTATAGGCTGCCTTCGGGCGTGGTTCTCATATCTCGAGTTCAATAGAGGATACCAACGACTTCCTATATTGGTGGAATCAAAATTCACAATACATAATCTGGCGCTCACATCATGTTTCATGGGGTCAATTATTGAAAAAACATCCATTTTGGCGTCTGACTCGTTTTCTCGACTGTGAAAAAATTGCGAGGTGATGTTTCATTAAGTATGGGTCACTGATGGATCGCGCCGTCGGGCGCGATCCATCTGTGTACCTTACTGAATAAAATGTACTATGCTTTGATGAGACAATCCTTGAAAAACACCCATTTTGGGCGTCTGCGTTTTAGATAAGATAAGGTTTGTATTTGCAAGACATTTTGAGGCTATAAAAGTCAATTGTGTGAATGATAAGGCTAAATAGGACAGGAATTCCAACAACGTGCGGATTACTTTTGCTGGATTCGCAGATAGCTTTGGCCTGAGTTGGGTATACTGTTACGTAACTGTAGTCAAATCAGGTTCATTGACATCAAATTCAGCATGTGCGTGGTATACGCTAACAAAACTGTGGCCAAATCATCTTTCTTTGAGAGTAAATGTTGATTGAGTACGTCTCTCGGTCCACCAACGGGACATATTTAGCATAAATCAGATCAGTACGTATCAGTTTCGAGTATTGGAAATATACAATTACTGTAAATTGACCGATAAATTTATTGTGCGTTTTTAACAGTATATTTTGCATTTGTGGGATGCAGGTCGCGCAACCTTTTTGGGGCTATAAAAGTCAGTGAGACAGTTTTGCTCGAATATGGGCGTTGGTTGTGCTAAAATGAGAAGGCGGAAAAGACCAACGATTGAGTCGATGGGAATACCGTTTTCGCATTTATAGTTTCGAAGATTGCTCTAGCATTGGTCAGGTAGCTATCCAGCCACTATAGAAGTACACGTATTATGTATACTACTATATATACTATATCCAGGGACTAGTTGTATAAAGGGTAAAAAACCCTTGTGAATACTTTAGGGCTGCAATACACGGTTGCGTAGGTTACTTTTTTATTTCACACAATGCAATGCAACGTATGTGTGAAACACATTGAACATATAAGATGAAAACATTCATAGGAAGCATAGATGTAAGGTCTAGTTTTAGCATCAGTTGGGTAGCCATCCAGTCGTTCATACAAGCAGGGCAGTATTAGGGAAATGTCAAAAATAAACTTTTCATTTTATAAAGGTAATCTACCAACTGGGGTGATCACTGATCAGTTACAAACACGCTTGCATAACAAGTCATCCTCGATATTTGTTGCTTCCATCCTAGGACCGGACTTGGGGCGGACTCGCGGGGTGGACTGGCGTAAAAAGACCTTAGCTGTGTCGCGCATCATAAAAAATATTTTACTTAAATACATCATCGGATAGACTGACGAATTGCTTTTAGCTTGAAATTAGTTTTAATTTGTAATGATAATTAAGAGTCGATCAATTTGATCACCCACGTGTTTCAAATAGCCGCGCCTTCGGACAACCATGCTCCTTTTAATATGTTTTAACAATTTTCTGTTTGTTTATAATAATACTGCGATTAGAATATTCGATTCGTAAGAATTATTCGATTTATTTTTTGAAATAAATATCGGCCAAGTTTTGGCCACCTCTAATGACAGTCCTATCTATCTAATGAAACCTGCATGCAAAGTTCTTCGAAAATTATTGATCACGCGCTAGAAAGGTCGCCCGGAAAACAGAAGAATTCATCATATTGGCAAGTGACGCACGTATAGGGCTGTAGATTGACTTTAACCTTTTAAAGTTAGACTCGTAACCTGTGTTTAAACATGTGGTTTAGAAGCGTGTAGTGAAGTTGATCAAATTTAAAGGTAATTTTATGTCGTAGGAAGCAAAATTCGCTTGTCCATTTTATTAGCCAATGATGGATCGCGCCACAGAATATACAAGAGAATGATAATATTTGAATTGATAGTAAAATCATATTGAGTACGATATTCGCCATCCATGCTCAAGCGCACAAGACTTCGATGAAATGAGAGTATATTCAGCATATGACCTCAAGCGCTCCATTCACTCAGCCAAATTGTAGTAGCTTAGTTCGTGACTCTTGGCCGGTTTCAACTTCGGACAACATTAAGAATGATTACTTATAAGTAGCTTCTGCATTAGGGCTTTGCTGAGGTTAGTGTACCCAAAATAAGTGGTATATAACAAATATCTAGCTCGGGGAATACGTTGTTGAAAGGTGTTTTGTCCAGTTAAGGACAATGATTGACGGTCTATCTGTGGCTCGTGTTTGGGTACTATTCATAATATAATGATATTTCCAATTGAGCAATTTCTTCAACAACGTAAGAAAGCGCGGTGTGTTTGCATTTTTTTAACAGTGTGCGTTGTTCGCGCATAATGCATGAAATATAGTTGTCTTTGACATGACTTTGGAATATAATTTGACCTTTTGCAAATAAAAAATATTCTTTGGCGGTGTTGTGCAGAAATAACGTTAAGCGTGCTCATTTTTCATTCAGTAATTTGTTTTTAGTTTTTTGCAAGTTGTATTTACTCAAATAGAGCAATGGATGGAATAATATCAGCACCATGACGGCAAGATATCCTAGTGGTTGGTGATTCTGTTGGCATCGGAGGTTGGAGTCATTCACTCAAGCCGCTGGTACAGTCATTCACTCAGACTAGTGACTATGAAAAATATGATGTTTTGAGTCTACTTGTATTCAGCATATCGGTACTGATGTACCGATTCACAGATCTTTTATCCGAACATGTTTTGTTAAGTATAAGTCACTGATGGATCGCGCTGCCAAAGCGCGGTCCATCAGCGACTTATACTTAACAACATAAAATTTCTTCTCCTTATTCGGCATAGCCTACTCAAGTTTATTACACCCTGGGTCGAGTGGTGGGCGTGGATAAGCGAGCGGACTCAAACCTGAGATCTTCAACCTGCGATGCCAACATGTTTAACCACTATGCCATCGTGCCCACAAAGGACTACAAAATATAGCACTCGTACTATCAACTGCAACCAAATTAAACCGATTCGTATTAATAAAGTGTATAATAGTGTAGGATTTGCCTCAGACAGAATTGGCGGGTCTATTTAATGAATATTCAGTTCCATCGAAGTATTTTGTAATCAGATTAAATATTCTTTCCAATATACAGTTTTTCTGTAAACAAATGACAAATGTATCATTATTTTGTTGTTTGTTTCAGAACCACCAAGCTTTTTGCCCACTCAGTCCCAAGTGCCTCGTTTTGCTTGTGGCATGCCTCACTTTGTTTGTGGCATGCCTCACTTTGCCCGTGGCATTTAAATCTCCACTTGGCAATATGTGTAATCGACTTTCGAAGGAGAAAAGTTCAAGTGCCACTATGTCTCATAGCTAAACCATGTTTTATTACGTATGCGATTCTGATAAACGTAGCTTCCCAAAATATTCGGTTCGATTTGTGATTCGTGAATCGTAAATGGTTCGATTCGATTTTCCATGTAATTCAAAAACGTTTACGTTTTCTGAAAATAGGTGGAGTAGGGCTGGACAAATCCGAATCAGATTCAAATACTTTTCACTTTTTTCGAATCGGATCGAATCACTGATTCCATGTAAATAATAAATATCCCGTTTTGGCTAGTACAACTTGCCAATATTGTGAAAATCAAGAAATTTAATGGTTATGGGTGTATTTTCAATTCACATTACATGTCCAAGAGCAACAATTTTCAATATTTTTAACGACTAAATAAGAATCGATTGTGGTCGAATTTGACCAAAATCGATTGTATTTTGTAGTTTGAATGAAAATTCTAGTTTCTTAGAGAAGTTTTGTACTTATGGGCAATTCCCGAATGCTTCGAATAAATTGTGCTTCGAATTGATTCGAATCAAGAAATCGAATTGCCCAGCCTAGGTGTTAACATCGTGAAAAAGTAATTATTTTATTGTAATAAATAAAATCAGATCAGAAAATATTCGATTCTAAATGTTCTAATTCGAGTCTCTATTTGAAGTTAAATGTATCTCAAAACTCTAATGATTTCCAGTTGTGATTGTGTCAAAAAAAGTTCACGATAATGTTAATATTTAATGTCAGGAATAAAAAAACCTTTTGCATTAAATCGATTACTTTACACAAAGTCTCTTACGTCGAGCATAAGTGTGAAATTGCGCTGTTAAGAGTTTTCAGCTAAGTAAGTAGATGATATTCGATATAGCAAAATTCCTGATTTTAAATATATCCCAGAATAGTCGCATACAAAAATGGAAGGTTTTATTGCATAACTATAGATAGAATGAGCTGAAAACTCCATTTTTGCTTTTCGAATTGATTCACTTACATAAAATTGGAGATTGTGGGCATGATTCATGTTTTTCTAGATTTTGTAAGCTGTGTTTTATCTTAATATAGTCGCAATGCTCATTTTTTCATCAAAAATTTTCGCCGAATTGAGAATTTATTTAATATTCCGCATTCGAAATAGTGAAATCAAAATATTTAGCCTTGGCCTCCTCTGATTATTCTACATGTATAGTAGCTCTCATACTTTTTAAACTGAACTGCCATCATTAAATTATCACATTGCTCGTTATTACAGGTAATTTCCAGCTAAATTAACCACAAGTTTCTATTTGTTATGTTTTTCTATCTTTATTTGATTGAAACCTTTTGATTCGATGAATCAAGCCTTTGAGTGCTTCAACTCCGCCTTTAAGCTCACTGTTAAAAAACCTGTAACCTTAATCAGTATTTTGGATACATTAACCTATTATGCATCGTCGCGATCACTTTCAATCGATGTCCTTCATAATGCTACTAAATTCGTCAATTTTACTAACTTGCGCATTAACACCATAATTCGATATTAATTGGCGAATGAAAATCACGCTTTTACACGCATTTATACTAGAGTTAGTCAAAATCCAAAATATTTTGATTGAATGATTTTATATTCAACAAGCAAAAACATTTTTCTAGGGCCTACGATCGTCAATTTTTTCAAAATTTTACTGCTTTTACCTGAAAATATGTATATTATGGACTCTACTAATTTCGAATCAGCGAAGGGATCGAATCGAATAATTAAGATTCGTCGAACTACGGATCGAATGGATTGGAGTCCAATTCTATATGCCTCCACACATCCCAATTCTTGATTTCAGAAAAAGCGAAAAATCTCGCAAATCATGTTTTGTCAAGTATGGATCACGGATGGACCGTACCTCCAAGGTACGGTCCATCTGTGATACATGCTTGACAAAACAAAGTTTCTGATAAGTACACAGTCAAAATAAAGGGTACAATAACACTATTATTCCAGTAAGGTTTACTTTTTTTTCACAATTCAAGCAATGATACTACGTTGAACTTAATCGGCCGCCCAAGTGCTTTTTTGTAGATTTTCCAACTACGTCATTTTATATTTATAAAGCCTAAATCTTGAAAGCCTCCCAAGGCAAATAGTAATGATTTTTTTCTATTCGTGAGAAAAGTTAGTTGGTTTTGAGGCGGCGATATAGGTTTTGTATTGAATGGGTGGTCCGCTACCCAGGACACACAGAGGTAGTTTAACTTAGTATGTTGAATAAAGTTTTTGCTGTGTAATTAATATTGGGCATTGTGGATACGGGCTTAAGAATTTTCCTAACGTATTTTCTACGTTTCGTAAGAGACGGATGAAAAGAAAATAAAGAAGTGGTAGATTGTTTCATCATCGTCCAGGTAGTTACCACCTACTGCACGTTACCATAGCGGTTCAGTCGTGCATGTGATGTTTTCCGCTTAGAGTGCAGTTGCTGGCGCTGCCTCTTGTAGTAGTCATTTGCCATTTGTTGCTCTTTTAGGCGTCGCTTTTAGGTGTTGCTTAAAGAGAATTTCATAAAAAACTTTGTACTTAGGGCTGGGCAGTTCGATTCGGTGATTCGAATCGATTCGAAATACAGATTATTCGAATCAATTGTGAATCAGTCATAGAAAAAAAACATGCTAAATGAAGTTATTATACATCGCTCTTAAGTCAGTTTATGCTAATATTTGTAATTCGTAACTGTATATTCCTACTTATTATAATGGCGACTATAAAAGTAATATTAAAAAATGGAAGTTCGCTATCTTATGAAATCAATTATCTATCTTATGATCCAATTCGAAAAAATTATTTGAATCAGATTCGAATTCCAAATGATTCGGTTTTGCTCAGCCCTATTTGTACCG
>OZ023149.1:4782684-4801639 GCA_963675895.2 Styela plicata
CGCTTACACACGTAGGTGCACGTAAGTACAGTCCACTGCTTCACTCTAAACGAAAATCATCCCAAACGGAACTGAACCACCATGGTAAAGAGCAGTGAGTGGTATCTGCCCTGGACAATGGTAGAAACCATCTACCATTTCTTTGCTTGCTTTTAGGATATACATTAGGACTATTCTAAAGCACGTACCTACGGGTTTTTGATAAAATAAAAGGGTTCAAAATCATCAATACTATGGAATAGCAATGTTGATGGTTTTGAAGCGTATCGTTTATCCGAGTAAAAGGACATAAACGTTTCAAACATGCAAAAAAACACGACTTACCGTCACCGTGATCATATCTAATTATGTTTTCAATTTCTCCAGCACAAAAAGCGTCTCCCAGACTGGTGTGTCCTGGATCTCCAGCCTCCTGAACAACTGCCTGACAGACCATCCAGTTTACTTACTAGCACAAAAGGGCTTTCTCGGACATCTAAAATTGGTTCAACGTCGTTAAAATCTGGGTCTCGTACCTCTGCTTCTAGCACATCAGCGTCAGCTGCTCTCGCTTCCCTTAGACTTTCAAAATCTGATACGAAAATTTCATCAAAAGAGCCCAAAAAATAATGTTCGGTGATAATATAGTAAATGTGCTTTTAGATGTTGAATTTTATCCTCTGCATGATTGAATATGCGCATGCTCTGGGTTTCTAGCGAAAGTATTCCATGAATGATAAATTTATTGAAAAGTAAGCAAAGGCCAGAAGCAGCGCCTAAAAGGAACCAGCTAATGGCCATTCAAATTGAAAGAACTGCTACAAAATGTGGCACCAGCACTCTCACTCCAACCGAAAATCATCCCAAGCAGAACCGCAGGATCATAATATTAATAAAATACAATAATAGTATTTTCCCTGGGTGATGTTTAAACTATATCCCACTTCACTTTTTTCATCTCAATTACCTGTTATTAAAATCTGGGTCTCGTACCTCAGCATCTGCCAAGTCAGTGTCAGCTTCTCTCTCTTCTCTTAGGCTTTAAAATTTTGATAAGAAAATTTCAGTTACAGATCCATTGAAATAATATTTCAAATATATAGTGTATGTAATATTAAATGCTGAATTTCCCCATTTGCATGCTTGTACTTTTATCAATGTTTTTGATGTTAATATGACGTACATATTATAATTTTTTTTGTATCGAATACCAAGGTATTTTACGATTTTTTCCTAAAGCTATTTTTTGTTATCAAAAATCCAGTCATTCAAATTTTAAAATCGGACGCAAAAATTTCGTCAACAGACCCCGACGGATTTCTATCAAGAATAGTAAACTATTTTACGATTTTTCTTTATTGAAAACTTGCTCTAAGCCAAGGCAAAAGCGGCATATAAAAGGAGCCAGTAACAGGCACTCAATGGTTATGAACTATGTTAGTCTCCCAGTCTCAACAACTGTTTTTGAATCATTGTTGAAAAGTCATTTCGTTCTAGGAAATATCTGGCTGAGAGTCCCATTATATGAAGTAGCTCTGACCTAGCAAACCTATGAAAAGTTGATACAAAATGCCTTGAACAGAACTGAATCACTTTAACAAAGTGCCCTGTGCAACAGGGAGGAGATATGTTCTGGCGCAAGTGCTTGTAGTGCTATCGCAGCAAAATGTAGAAATATAAAGCACGATTAGCAAGAAATTTGCCAATTGCATATTTGATCTATACTTATAACTCTGATTTTCATGCGTAAGTCGGGCAAAATGATCAAAGTGCTTTGTTCTATCTTGTTTGTGCCAATTGGAAGTAGCCCGATTTCAAGAAGTGGTGTGATGCTTCCCACTTGAATTGCAATTGCGAGCGCTGCATCTTGTAGCTCTTCGCCATATATGGTATAACGTAGTTTGCTTCTTTCAGTTGCTGCTTTTAGCCTTTATTAGAAGGGGGGTTCGAATTTCGTGTTTATCTCGCGGGAGATGAAATCCCAGAATACGGCCTAATCATATGGCGAGCTACGACTGCTCGTGCAGAAACCAGTTTCGAATCTGGGTGAAGGTTTTTAGCTTATCGTTTTTTCTGTGCATGGACTGTTTGGTAGGGGAAACTGTAAACCATGCTCATGTGAACCAACGTCGAGGCGTCCAGTAGACCTCTCGCATATACTTATCCCTCGCTGGATTCGAACCTATGCCACGACGATCAGATATGCGCTGATCTAAACGTATTACCAGTGCTTTACCAGCACTCCCTGTCAAGGTACAAATCCAAAATATACTGTTACTAAATGTAACTTAAATGCTACTGAAATAGGTGAGTGAATGTCGATAATTTATAATACATATTTATTGTCTTATCTTTCGGCTATTCTATTAGGCGAATAGTGTTAGTGTTGATGGCATGTTGTGTGTTTTCTAATTTGGCCTGTTATACGTTATCTAGTTTAAAGCCAAATCAATCAACATTGTAAAATCTGACGCAAGAAGACTCGATAGCTGAATCGTGCACCAAAAAACGGTTGTGCAGGCCAGATATATGTCTGTTAAAACAGCGAACGATAAATTAATAAAACGCACATAGTACTGAGCATAGAGAAAAATGTATTGATACGCCTTGTCAAATAGTTCTGAGTGTTTCGACTCTGGAGTAATTTGATGAAATTTTATATCCATTATTGACACCAGCGATGACTAAAACAGAATACTTTACTATTCCGAAAAGAGAATTAGAACTTTGCCTGAGAAATTGCACAAAGTGAAAGACCAATCAGTATCAACACCAATTTCCTATCCCCCATAATGATATATCAAAATTGAACGGCCAAATAATCAAGATTTCTAATACATATCAAAAATGCCCCTTTCAGACTTATTCGGGCCTTCAATTGGTTTTAGAAAATCCTGCTTACCACCAGGATTGTGGAGAAATGAGATCAATGTTAGTATAAAGTCTAGTCTAGAATACAGACCTTTCTGCTCTCAAATTTGTGCTTGTGCGCAAACAATATCCAAAATATAACAAAATGTGTCGATATTTGTTGTTTCGGTTTGATAGAATTGAAAAACATCAAAAAAAACTAATTGGAATACCTGCTTTTCTATAAATTTCTACGTCATTATGTAGCATAAACATAACTTATGCCAAATTTCGAGTAATTTACCAAAAAGGAGATCTAAATTCGAGGAAAGCAAAAGATGAGGTTTTGTTGGAATATAATTTAAATATGTCTCCTATTCGACTAGAATGAAGTATTGCGTAAGATAATGAAGAACCGAGCACCCCACTACTAATGACATGGGTGAAAGGAGCCACGAAAAACCTAGATGGTTTCAGACCTAAAACACCGTGAATTTCAGAGTTCACAAGAGATCTGTCTGAAGGTGGGTATTTGTGTATTAAAGCTAATCTTTGAATTGAGTGCCATTGACGATGCACTCATTCATTTTAACTATGGCACGAATGAGTGGGTTAGAAATGCTACATGACAAACACAGAAATGGTTAAATATCGGTCCCTCTCGACAGCCGAAGAGAATGGGTCGTACAAAAAAAATTTTAAGAGATGAACAACATTCCATGATGTATCTAATGCCAGAAGAGCGAAATGTCCTTTCTGAGGGTCTGGGAGCGAACAAGTAATGAAAAAAACGCTTAAAAGCGTCAACAAAACACCAGGGCTATTCGATTCGGTGCTTCGAATCGATTTGAAGCACAGAATATTCGAATCAATCGTGAATTGTTCATACTACCTACTAAACGGACTAGAATTTTCATTTTTAACGACAAAATGCAATTTATTTTGGTCAAATTTTGTCGTTAAAATATGAAAATTGTTGCTTTTAGACATGGAGTGTGGATTAAATACACACTATAAAGTATAAATTTCTCGATTTTCACAATGAAGACAAGTTGTAATTGTGAAAATGGGATCTTTGTTATTTACATCAAATCGTGATTCGGTCCGATTCGAAAAAAACATTCGAAGCAAATTCGAATTCCAAATGATTTGGTTTTGCCCAGCCCTAGCGGTCAATTATGGATGAACAGGGTTCGTTTTGTTAGAGAGATATGAGCTTTCCGGTTAGGCCGAGCCCATTCAAGCCCTAGGTTGAGTTGTGCGCCTAACTGGACCCCAGATATTCAACCTGCGAGGCCATTGCTCCCTCAATTCTACTTTTTGTTATATTTTCAATCGATAAATGTTCGAATCCATCACATTTGTATCTAGTAACTGGAAGAAAAGCGGTGTTCAGACTTATCGTTTTGACTTAATGCAGTTTGTACTCTTTTAGGAATTCTTAAAGATAAATTTCCAAACTATGGGAGCTCTCCTCGCTCAGGGGTGGCAGCCTATTGCTAACTGACTACTCTTTGGAACCTTTTTCGTTCATCGAATTATCAATTTCCCGACGACGGCGGACCTATAGTTATTGACAGGGTTGGGCAATTCAATTTGATGACTAGAATCGAATTTGGTGATTCGAATCAGATTATTCGTGAATCGGTCGTACTCTACCAAACCACACGATCCACTAATGTCATAAACTTAACAAAAAAATTTCTCATCATTTTTTTTACTGGCTAGCGACTTACAAAATGAAGTGTGAACTTTCAAATTTTATTAGAAAAATACAAGCTATGAATCTCAATTTGACTGTGATAAACAAATCTCATTTGGATTAAATAATAAAAATAATATCGATTCGGTTTGCCCAGCGTGTTACACTTTAGCAGTCATTCTCTCTCGCTCCGACAAAGCGGGACAGCTCTTCATGTCCTATAGCTTCAGAATCGCCCTAAAATAATTCCTGCTTGTCGTAAAAGGCGACTGATTGGACACAAAGAAGATTGATTGATCATCGACAAGGGTAGATATTATTTACTGTACTTTACTATAATGGTGTAGTTACAGTGTTTTACGTTTATAGTGCAGTTCCTTGTAATAAACTCTTTAATGGCTTCTAGTCGTATAGGATATTCATTCCAAGTCTACTTCGGGCTTTGCCCAGAAGGAATTTTATTAAAAAAAAAGCAATAAAATTTTTGACAGTGCTCAGTGTTGACCACCGCGCGGAGCCACAAAAATTTTATAAGCTGATTTTCTCACGTTTGAATGCTCCATCGTGCTTTGCTTAGTCTGAATTATAATAATAAAAAACGTATAATCCAATATTCACACACATAATTGAACATTGTACTGCGGAGCTTGCGACGCCAATAAAGCGGGCCGGCTGAGCGCAGTCGATATATTCTTCTTCGCATGGATATAATTTTTGACTGTCTGCGACGAATTACAGGGCCAGATTTTGTAATTTATTTCATTTTGACCTTTTCACAACATTCATATGAGTGTTGGGGAAAAATCGAGAATTCCAGTTAAGCTGGGCGTACGCAAGTTATTACTATAAGGGTGAGTGGGCGTGGTAAATAAAGTCGGATTTGCTCGACTCGAACCCGAGATCTCCAACCTACAATGCGAACATGATAACCCCTCGTTCGCCGTCTGGTAAAATAAGACATTTTCTCAGCTTAGCTGAAATTGAATATTTTATTTAAAGTTTGTTTTGTTGAAAAGGTTGGAGAAAAATTAATACTAAAATTGAAAAAAAAACTAAAAAATTAAAAGATAAATTTATTAATTATTGAAACACCACATCATTATAACCAATTTTGCTTTTATTCGTATTCGCAAAGAACACCCATTCGCGGAATTTTCTCAACATTGTACATGTCGGGTCCGTAATTGATGCATCCATCATTGCAGCATTGAAATATTTCCATAGATGTGGTCTGTAGACTTGTCCTAGGAGCAATTGTACCCCAATAGACGAATGGCGCTGGTGTTCCGTCATACAATGAAAGGAAGAATGTCTGTAAAACATATATTCGAGATTCAAACCATGGTTCGGAATGGCAAATTCTCATATATTCAATCGACACCGAACCAAAATATTTAGATCGAAATATGGCGTCATAATGGAGAAAAAATCTTTTAGAAGAGAATCATCTCGGAACCACACTAAAATTATGATTATTTTTAGCGATATTTAATTATTAAAATTCTGCAATATTGGCTCCCATTTTTCTCAAAAAAAAAAAAAAAATTAGGGCAGGCTCTCGGTCATATTTCACCTTATCCCGGCTCTGCCACGAGCGGGACTGTTTGACTTCAGCTATGAGAGTTGAATTTTTTTCTGTACAAGTTTAGCACGCATCACATGCTTCTCTGCAGAACGGTGCAAAATCTAATGAATACGCACAACGGTGATACATAGAATGTTATATATGGCAGCCATAATGACCTTTGTTTATGTATTGTAAGATATCGAAGTTCTTTAAATACAATTAACTTCAAACAAAACGCTGTAATATAAAAATGTACCAACTTGTCATTTTTGCTTGAATAATATATGTTTTTGACAAGTTATCAAATATGAAACACCTAGATTCGAAACTCATATACGCATTGTAAAAGTAGCAAAACAGCTCACGCGCATCGAAAATATGCGAGCGTCAATTTTGTTGGACATTTTACAAAATCTTCATCGTTCAGTCAAAAATAAAATATTTTATTTACTTATTGTGTTGTTGGGAACGTTGGCATCAAGATTTTCACTTCTAATATTTCCGTCGATCAAATTTGTCAGATTATTGCGCGCCTCTAACGCAGTCTTTCTTTAATCGATATTCAACTATAATGGTCTTTTTTATCGCAACTGCACTTATCCCCAACAATACTGATATTATGGGCTCATATATATCATATTTCACTAATTTCATATTTCATGCTAATTGATGCATTCGTATACGGTGTCCCATTGTATCTCATTCGTGGCAACGGCATGAAACTCCCGTTGGAATTTTTCCACTCGTAACACAAATATATTTGTTCAGATCGAAGCGTATTCCTAGCGCTTTTCCATTAAGCTAAATTGGCACTGTTTAGTTTTTTGTGGGTTCCAGCATATATACATGGTATATCAACACCTGCACCTCTTACATTATTTCCCATCGTAATTTATATATGCTGTCATCACATAGCAAATATCTTGTACCAAGAAATGAGTTATTTCTGACGATGATAAGGCTTGATACACGTCAGCTGGAGTTCTCTGGAATTGAATAACAAGAAGTATCTAGAACGTGGCATTAATGTTGGTTGGAGAAAGGCTTTGGACGGATTGACAAAATATCACGAATTTACCATCGAAAGACAAATCACATGGTAAAGCAATATATAAGATACCAAAGGTGGTTCCATAATCGGTATTTCTAAATTATCGAAGACGTAGTAAAAATAATTTTTTAAATCTCTAATTGCGACTTGATGGGGAAATAGCTCAGCATCGGGCGATGGACCTTTCGCTTCCAGACATCACTGGATCCTTATGATCGTTTTGTTCACATGCTTGTGATATTGCCGAACTCTTATACCCAACACTTTTAGGAACAAATCTTCGTAGCGGATTTGTATGTGTTGTGCTGCATAGTATACCAACTGCCTGCCTGAAGGGCCGCTCTCGTTTCTTTTAAACGCCAACATGCAGTACTCGATGCCGCCACCTAGAGTGGTATGATATAAATGGAAGTGGCCTAGCGATATTTCTTGTGTTTACTTTACATTACTTTACTTTAGGGAAGTGAACAAAACTGAATTTAGGTACGTGTAGGGCTGGACAAAACCGAATCATTTATAATTCGGAAACTGATTCTTATAGTTTTTCGAATCGAGTCGAATTGCTAATTTAAAATAGATATCGATTGCTCCGTTTTTGTCATTACTTTTAGTTCCTGTGGCTGATTCACGACTGATTCGAATAATTTGAGCTTTGAATCGAATCAAGTAACCGACCGGAATTGCACAGCCCTATGAGCGTGATCGCCACATGATGTTTACGTTGAAAATATCTTTTCGTTGTCAGTAAACTTGATCCAATTCCAGGGATCTGCGATGTATTTAGCATAGCATATTTCGTTATGACGTGGCTAGACTAAGAGAATAATATGACAAATACACGTGTTATGTATGCACACAAGTATGGTTGGGCAAAACCGAATCACTCGGAATTCGAATTTGATTCGAATAATTTCTAATTCACCATAAGAGCAACAATTTCCATGTTTTAACGACGAAATATAATCGATTTTGGTCAAATTTGACCAATATCGATGGCATTTCGTTGTTAAAAATAAAAATCCCAGTTTACTTAACAAGTTTTTGTTCCTATGAACGATTCACGATTGATTCGAATTAATCGTGCTTCGAATCACCGAATCCAATTGCTCAACCCTACACACAAGTTGGCATACTGTTAACAGAATTCGGGGAGAAATGGAGAGAGAGAGAAAGATGCAGTTTGAATTCAGTAGGTGGATACTCATGGCCTAAAAATAAGAACATGCATCGTTCGCAAATGCATCGCTCTATCTCTAATTTCGGGAACACCGTCGCCCTAATTGGGAATGCGTTGTATCGTAGTTTAAATACAACAAAATCATTCTTTAGTCTTGTACGCTTTTTCGACAAAAAGGATGAGCTTTAATTTTGCAGTTTAAATTACAAACGAAAACTAGAACGTGAACTGTAATAGATTGCCGCCAGTGGCTCGCCAAATTGTTAGGGAAATATTCAAGAGAAAATTACTTATAGAAGCAACCCTATTGCGAGGCGCCATCCATCTGTGGCTCATGCTTGGCAAAATTAAATTTGCTATTGGGTTGATTTTAATCACTAACGTGAAGCGAGAGTCTAGCTTTCTGCGCTCCGGCTATTTGATTCGCCTTTTAACGATCGAATTTTTTTGCCGACGAGTCGGAACCTTCCAGTGTTGAAGATCTTACACCGTCGCTGATTAATACGAAAAAAATAATAGAGATCGAATATCCCGTGGGACGATGCTCTAGTAATTTTGTAATTTAGTTCGGAAATGAATATAGTCGCCCTTGACCTTGAGTCGGTGAGAGCATCTGACCGCAAAAATTTCGAAAAATGACATATTATTAACAATTCTACATATTTGGTATATTGTATATTTAAAGTTCATATTCGTTTAAACCACGGTTAGAATAGGCTCGATTCACTCCAAGGTCGGGGAACAGTATCTAAAAGGAAACTTTTTTGGTCGCTTAACATGACGGCCAGCCACAACAGTTTACGCGGTTACATCCTAAACTCAACTGAACCGCTAAATCACGGTGCTGTGAGCGTTCTCTGCCCTGGACGATGGTAAAATTATCAGCCGCTCCTTAATATGATAGAATATATTTTGATTTGTTGTTTTGAAATATTCAGAATGCAAAGTATATTACATTACTCTGTTTCGATTATTTTACACTTGGAAGCAGGCCGAGTTGGTGATTCGAATCGATCTGAAGCAAAAACTATTCGAAAAAATCATTAATCATCCATATGAACAAAAACTTACTCAATTAATTTTAATTTTAGCGAATTTTTATTTTCAACGACAAATTTAATTGATTTTGGTTGAAATTGACCGAAATCGATTGCATTCTGTCGTTCAAACATGGAGCTTTTTCCTCGTCGACGTGGAGTGTCAATTGAAAATACATTCCCCTTCACGTCTCTTTATGTTAATATTAGTAATTCATAACTATAAATTTGTGGTTTTTCATAATAAAGACAATTTAAAAGAGTAGAAATTTCATATTTGTTATTTATACGTAATTGGAGAATCTGTTTGATTCGAAAAAAAATATTCGAATCCGATTCGAATTCCAAATGATTCGGTTTTGCCCAGGACTACTTGCAAGTCACAAACAGCGGCGAAGCTCATGCTTTATTAGGTGGTTGTGGGTTTGCTAGACATTGTAACAAAAAATTCAACAAAATCACTGGTCTTTTACAGTAATTTTACTTGGCGGTATTGAAAAAACAATTTGTGATTGACTTTTTGGCCAAATAAGGGATATTGATGGAACGCACCGCGAGGTTGTGTACCATCAACAGCCCATAATTGGCTTAACTTTGGAAATAATAACTTTGGAAATATGCAATCACTGCTGATAACCAATATAACCAGTATATTCACTGTACTTTTGTTACAGTGGATAGAATTACTTGAGAATAAAATGAGAATAAAAGAAGTGGTCAACCCACGGGAATACGTTTTATTACATTCCCAGTCAAATAATTCCTGTGTAAACATGTTTTGTTAAATATAAGACACAGATGGGTCGCGCCGCTGAGGCGAGGTCCATTTTTACCTCATGCTTAGCAAAATAAATCGATTGGCGTTTTATCAGAATGTTGTGAAAACTCATAAATCTTTTTTCCTATTATCGAAATATCAAATCGATAAACATTCGAATAAATAAAAAAGCAATATACTCCAATTAAGTCCCGGCGAGTCCGGATCGCTTACCCATGCCCACCACTCATAAAAACTCATGTAATAACATCATATACATGTGTATATATGCCCATCTATAAGTGGCCGCTGTTACAGGGCTTTGGACAGGGTGATCCACTCTAAGAAGTGGCTGTAAAAAATAGATTTCTCGAAAATAAAGTGGACAACTTCAATAATATTTGTTTTTATAGCCTTTTTGGAGTGGATCACCCTTGTCAAAGGCCTGAACTAGCGGCCACTTATAAAAGAGGTGGGGTTAGAGTTGTTGGAATGATATGATCTTTCAGCCTAGCCTACCCAAGTTATTGCACCCTGGGTTGCGTGGTAGACATGGATTGACAATCTGGCCTCGCCGGGGCTCGAACCCGAGATCTTCAACCTGCAATGCTAGCTTGATAACTTTTTATGTGTCTCTAGTTTAGACCCTAAATATTTTTTTTTGCTCTAAGCAGGCCCCAGCAGCGCCTAAAAGAAGCTAGATAACGGCCACTCAGCGAAAAATAGCGACGACAAGATAAAGTACTAGCAACTGCTCTCTGAGTGGAAAACATCCCATACAGAACTAAACCACCGTGCTAAAGGGCAATGAGTGGTATCTGTCCTGGGCAATAATAAAATCATCCAACACTTCATTGTATCGTTTTAGTCGTCAGGAAATACATTCCCTCGTCGTATCCCGTGCCCACAAGCCTTCTATATACCTATATACTATACAAACCAATAAACTTGTCAACGGTAAAATCTAGGCCGTGGATTCTGAAAAAAATGCTCATGCAATTAATTATTTTTTATTAAAAACGGAAAATTAATTCAAAAAATTTTGTCGCTTGTGCACGTTAGTGAAACCATACATTGAATTACTCTCAAATATCAATAATATTATCGCCACTTTTAAACAATGTGTTTCATGTAGTTTAGTCTGAACGATTCCCTGGAGAGGCTGCGGAGGCATACTATGGTTTCAACATGATATGAATGCAAGTTTATTGTTTAGAAACCTGATTACGCTTTGATTTAGTCAGAGACACAGGGAAAACATGATTCGGGGGAGGAAAGTCAATAATTTAGTTACAGCTTCCTGATTAGAAAAGTTTGTTATATTAATTTTTGTTGTTGTAGTAGTTCGCTCTAAGCAAGGCCGAAAGCAGCGTCTGAGAAGAACCAACTGGTGGTCGTTGGAATGACAAATAACTATATACTGTAGACCCAGCAACTGCACTGTAACAAAAAATGCAACAAAATCATTGGTCTTTGACAGTAATTTTATCTAGCTGTATTTAGAAAAAATTCAAAATTGACTTTTTTGGCCAAATATGGAGTACTGATGTAACGCACCACGAAGGTGCGGTCCATCAACAGCCCATAATTGGTATAAATCTCATCAACAAGGCGTTTTTTAACTTTGGAAATATGCAATTACTGCAAATAACCAGTAAATTTACTGTAATTTTGTTTCAGTTTGTGCAGTCTAAGCGGAAATCATTCAGAAAACTGATCCACCGTTGTGTAGTGCATTGATTGGTATCTGCCCTGGGTGGTGATAAACCATATGCCACTTCTGACTATTACGACACGCAGGGAGTTACTGATGGATTGAGATACACAGTCTATAAGGGGTTCTGAGGTGGGGAAAATAGCGATGACGGAAGATCTCCAACATGGAGGGTAATGAGGGGATACTTTGACTCGCCGACATAATTGGCAGTCTATACTCACGAGAATATGCGCAACGCTGGGAGAAATATATAAAGGCAATCAATCATTTCATTGCATATTACCACGGAATTTGTAAATGCTCATCGCCTAGGCTAATTATAATTACAAAGACGATCGTAATAAAAGTCTGTTTTATTTAACCTGATGGTGAACTCCCTGTGTTTCGCTAAATATATAAGTAATTTTCTTTATATTGGATTAAAAACACAGGAATAAAGAAACTACACAGAATATTAAATGAACTTCGTTGCACTTTCGCAAAACTCCTGCTGCGGGTATCGATTTTTTTGCTCACACGATATTAAAAAGTCGGATCGGAGCAGGCTGCTTTGAATGAAGGAAAGTTTTTTCTAAGCTGGAAGTAAGGCAGATTGGGACCAGTGATGCTACAACGCCACTAGCGCATTTAAGAAAGGGGGAGGCTTGGTGAAAAATATACGGTCAAAACTGTGGCCTGTTTTATCTTGATATGTAATAAAGACGCTAGTTTTGAAAGGGATTTTTTGCCTGCGCCCTTTATGGCGTCAAGATTTCATCTAGGAATTTTTTTCAATTCACCCCAGCCCTTTTCAAGGTTCTAAGTAGGATGCTACCTAACGTCAGGGTTGAATTGCTCTCTTCTCTGCGATCCGTCAGTGACACATACTTAACAAAAATGTTTAGTTAGAATTTTCGTGATTGAGTGGGAAATAAACCTATTTTCGGCTTCCGCATGGTTGTTCTGTCTTCTTTTCAACAAATGTTAGAACTTGATGTTAAAATTTTAGATTAGTTAATTTTCGATTGGATAGATAGGATCGATAGATGATTTTTGTGTCAATGGATGTATCGAGTACTCACGTGATTTCCTACTTCTTATTGTGAATTCATCTTGTTTTTACTTTACGCAAACTTCAGTAAAAAGTGTATTAAGATGAGACAAATGCGTTCTTTCGGGCAGTGGCAGGGGAAGGTCTCGAATCTTGTGGAGTGAAAGAGAAATCAAGATCAAAAATTCTGTTTCTCTGTCTTAAAAACTCGCACGCCGGTGGCGCGCAAAAATTTGTTCACTCAAAAACTCGTCATTTTAAGACAAAAGAACAAAAATCTAATACGGAAAACAATATTGTGCCGAAGCCGCGCGACATTCAGGTACGTTACAATAAAATGTTAAAATAACATCCCAAATCTTTGGGGGGGACTGTTTTCCCTCTCTTAAAACTTGATCCGTCAAAGCAAAGAATAATTGGAAAAAAATTGAAAAATGGAAACGACGAAATTCGGATTTTTTGAACAGTGGGTATAGATAATCGCTGTTAGCTTTGAGAAATTGAAATTAAATTTCCAATTTTGCTATATGCCAATCTCGTTTAGTTCTTTTTCGGGTATTATACATCACGCTTGATGTGGAAAATCGATATTGCTGTCTAATGCATTATTCTGTTCAAACACCATGACGGAGTCAAGTGTGTCGCAACAGATTTTTCTAATGAGATTGTGTCGTCACATTATGCAATTTGGACGTTCGTAAACCGTTGACCCGTGATAGATGTCACGCCACTTGCTAACCGTGGTCTGGCTTTTAGGTCTTGGCTGAAGTTTTCTACTTCGCGGAGCCATTTCTAACATATTTTATTTTATTTTATTGAAATTCGCTCAGAGCGAGGCTACAGGAGACAAGTCAAACTTGAAAATTATCTCTCCTGAAGCCACTAAAGTGCAAAGAGCTACATGAAATGCAGGAATAGGACCTAAGGAACCCCCATCCCTGATAGTTGTCTATTAACGCGACTTTTAAAGCCTTGTAGATCAACACGATCAGGCGAACAGATGGCGCTGGTGCCGCTAACTTCATGCATTATCTCTCCTGTTAAATGCGCTGGTTCTTTGCACGAAAATAAACTTCCTTCGCTGAAATATGGTACTCTTTTACAAAAGTTTGTTCGTAAGATAGATCAGGACTACATAGGAAGATGCTACTGAGTATATATAGGCTACTGAAACACTCATAGGGCAGGGCCAGAACATTGACTAGAAACCCCAGGATCTCTGATGTAGAGATGTCCTTATCCGATTAGTCAAGTATTCTCGGATTCTAATTAAAAGTAATAACGTTTTTCTATTATTCGAAACTCAAATGTGAAATTTAATATAAATCACGACTTCCTATACACACATACACAAATTTATTTCGGTAACGTCTGATAGACGTGAGACGAAACGTCACAGAAATAAATTTGTGTATCTGTGTAGAAAGACTCTTGAACTTCTTGTCTAGTTGGTTCCTTCCGTAAAGCATAAGGACACAGGCATTAAAGAAGGAGAAGTAGTCTCACGTTAGCCCAACCAACAGAAAATCATGACTTTGCTGCGAAATAGGCTAAATATGGTTAAATATATCTGCAATTTTGGGGTCTCGTCATGTTTCGTATCGTATTCTCGATTTTCATAAAAATTTCCCATGTTGTGAGCGACCCATTAAAACCCGGGAGGTAACATTTTGGCGTTTTTTGGCCAGGATGAGGATTTTCTGTCAGACCTAATTTTGATTTCATCGGAAAATATAGTACTGAACTTCATTATATCCCAATTTCGTTTATCCGAAATGATGAAACATCGTTCATTTATATGGTGAATTCCGTTTAAACTAAACTATGAGAACGTTTACTGAACTTATTTACTGTGTGTATTTAAAATATAGATCGGGTCAAATCCATTACGTGAATCACGGGTCATATTTGCCAGCATGGCAAAGTCTTGTATTTTTGTGGGTAAAGACTCACAGCCCAACCGGAAAAATTACCGTTTCATTTCATCTGGTATATAGTCTACTGTGTGATCGCCAGGGAAAAGATGGAGCTAAGAAAGTTGAGATATGAAACGATGAATAGCGAGGGGACGCCCATACGAAGTGGCCCCTTTGCGGTAGGGAGGTGAAAATAACAGATTCCCATTAGGCATCAGCGGCGCAGACATGTGGGACATGTCTGCCTGAGTTATGAGGAGGAGGAGTTCCCCTCCCCCAAGATCCTGGGACTTCTTTATATGGAATTACTTTAAAATAGGCAAATCTTTCGTGCGTCTTCGTCGCGAATTATCATATTTCACATATTTTTTATTGCTTTTGTCCATTTTTTGAATATTTTTCCAACAAAAAGGCCAAAAAATTTCGCGCTATGCGAAAAATTCTGACATTGTTATTCCTCCCAAGGGGTGACACCGTCGCCAAGGCCTTTGTAGACCAATGTTCAATAAATTTATGGATGATTTTCCCTCACATGGCCACAACGTGTATGAAACCTTACCTATCCATCGAAATTGCTTGGATCACCTCGTTTAGCGTTTTCTAGGGTGCCGGTTCTAGGTACCGGTTGAAAAAATCTCAGAGATGACTTTTATGTGCTTTGAAACGTAAAGGATCCCAAAAGATATATTCGATATTTAGCCAGTTTGAGGCCCTGAAATATATTTTTTCCCAAAAAAGGCAAAAACTGTGCCTTTCGGTTTATTATTCACAAAATGCAAGTTTTTATCATTTTTTTGCTTTGACGCACATTATGACAACATAATTTGATTTGGAAACTTTTTCAAAATCACTCACAATCCCTCCCTCCCTCGCAAAATATTATTAAAATATTTTCGTCAATTTTCACAGTATAGACTCTGCTTAGCTAGCGAACACTGTAACAAGAGTACAGTAAATTTACTGGTCATTTGCAGTGATTATTACCAAAGATAAAAAACGCCATGTTGATGAGATTTATGCCAAATATGGACTGTGGATGGACCGCACCTTCGCGGTGCGTTCCATCAACACCCCATATTCGACCAAAAAAATCAATTTTGAATTTTTCTAATACCGGCAAATAAAATTACTGTGAAAGAACAGTGATTTTGTTACATTTTTTTGTTACAGCGTAGTAAATACTCAATTCGATTCAACCAATATTCCGAGTTAGAAATTTTTTGAAAATTAATCAAATCTCACAAAAGAAAAGGAATAAGAATGGGAACAATAAACTCGAAGAAGCGACTAAGAAAGAGAGCTGGTAAGTCGTTTATTTATTCATGTTATTCATGTTATTTACCGTTCATTTTGAAATATTTATTAATATATTATTATCCATCAAGCATTAGCGACTGATGGGTCGCCCAGCCGATATGTTAATATAGCATATAGAAAAAGATGTCCATCGGTAGACTCTTTGGTTAAACATAATCTCTTAGTTAATCTTTTTTGTTTCGGAACTCCCTTCGGAATGGCTTGTGTTATGTTGTATTGTACACTTCGGTTCCCGCTTAACTGGTTTCATTGTTTTAATTATAAAAAACGTTAGTAATGCAGGTTGACGATTCTGTTTTGAGTCCCAGTCACTTTATGTTTTTCCAGTGAAGTTTATGCGATCGGAAATACGCGCCGAAGGCTACGGCAACCCTCCGAAATAATCAAAGAGTATTGTCTATGCGCAAGTTTGCACTTTGTTGTCCTCACGGCTGTAAATCAAATACAATGACGCATATAGCAAACAATAATTTATAAGCTATACGGAAGAGCTGGAGTTCCGCCAAGTATGGGTCACTGATGGATCGCGCCAGCAAGGCGCGGTCCATCAGTGGCCCATACTTGACAAAACTGTCCAAATTGTGCTCGGCACCGTGTGGGGGTACACAGGTGTATTGTACCAGTCAAGTATTATATTGAGATTCGTTAAATCCGTCATACATAATTTAACCCCGCGGTTACAATATTATAGTTAGGGTTAAGACTGAACTTTCAATTCATTAAACATATTTTTTAAGTAGAAAGCAACGCGTAGCCTACGTGTGGTCCATCTTTGGTCAATACATTTCAAATTTAATGTTTCTCTGTGTGGGTTTTATTGTACGTTGTAAACCAGGTCCAAGATGTGGGGGTTCATGTCGCGGAGAGACATCATCGATGCGTATCTTAAGAGCATTTGAGCATTTTTCCGATTGAGCTAACTGGACAACCATATAATACATGGGAATGCATCAAAAAAGCCTTGGTGTATTGCTAGAGGGTCATCTGTCCAAAACACCTCAGACCATCGATAAAAATCTCTGAATGGCCTCAAGACCTTACAATCTCAAAATCTTTTTGGGTACTGGGTATATCCAGTATTTGGCCAGTTTTAGGCCCTGATATTTCATTTCCGGTGCAAATTTCGGGCTATTCTATCCTGATATATATCCTAAAAATGCTAATTTTTTAGCGAACTATTTTAGGCTGCGATAGCCGTTATCCCATCAGAATTTTTTAATTTTGGCTCCCAGCTTATCAAGGGTCCTAATACGCGACTGGCTTAACACATCTTTATGTTAGGCCACGGGATTTTATGTTAAATCGTCTACAATAAAAATTTCAGCATTGCTATTTAGTTGTTTACCGGAAGTCCGGGGACTCGAGAGGGTTAAGCTAAACACGGTAACAGGAGATCCTCTATGTGTATTAAGTCAACACAAGAGAGCGGTCGCTGTTTAGTAATCCACACAGGACTCATTTGTTTCGACAAGTATGGCCTATTGATGGATTGCGTTTCAGCGACGCGTTCCATCCGTGTCCCAAGCTTGGCAAAATCTGTTTTCTGAACTTTTTCTTCTGTATAGTACGTAAGTGGATCATTTAGTCAGTAGAGGTCGGTGGGTTGTGGCGGCCGTTTGTAGTAACTTAATTTTAGCGAAGGCGATGGTAGGGGAGGGGATTAATTATACTAGATTGTACAGTTATTATTGGGTATTAGAGTTTCCGTACCAATACATAAGGTTGGGCTTATCCGAAACACTCCGAATTCGCCCTTTTTTGACAAAAATAATTTTGACGGAAAGCGAAAATATTTTTGTTGTATAATTTCGTTGAATTATGAACATTCCACTTCACTTTAAAAGTTTTGTTCCTGCGACCGACTCGAATAATTTTTGATTCGGATCGCCGGATTGAATTGCCCAGCCCTGTCGGTAGATAGATACATGTATATAGATAGCAGACCCAATATGATTTATACTTGAACTATTTTTCCAATAGACTTTTCACTTTGTATCAAGTGCGGCGATGGTACTCGCCAATTACCCCAGACGCGTGTAGATTTTGTGGTGAATATTCGTGGATTGGTTTGTATAATTATGGGCGGAGTAGGTTGGTTTTACGGTAAAACCTATTAAATGGTCATTAATTTAGGGTATCTCGTCAAAATAAGGTTGTGTGTGTGTGTTGACAAGCACGTACAGTGAATTTTAAAGAGTTTCATTGTCCGCGATTTGCTAGACTAAGTAATGTTTTCATGATAATGGCACTAAACTCGGCGAAATAACTTTGAAAAAAATATTTGGGATCTTCTAGTTTAAGCCAGAGTAAGGCGAGGCAGATATTAGGAAGTAGAAGTAGAAAAACAGTCGAAATTCATTGCCCATATTTAGGAATGATCAAAACCAAATATCTTTTTCCGGATCTAATCAATAAATTTGCCCAAATCTAATCGAATTTTCAAATCAGAAGTTATATAATAAACAAATAAAGATATTTCATTATCAGCTTATAATTTACGTGGAAATTCACACTTATTTTTGAGATATTCAAAAATGTTCTTGATTTCAAATTCTTGCAAAAATCAAATCAAATTATTTATGATTCGAATACCGTGCATCAAATCAATTATTTTGGACAGTTCTACCCATATTAGCCTTGTAGATACGGGGTTTAGAATAGTCCTAACGTATTTCCTGCCTGTCGTAAGAGGCGACTAAAAGGAAGCAAAGAAGAGATAGATGGTTTTACCATTGCCCAGTGCAGATACCACTCACTGCACTTTATCACGGCGGTTAAGTTCCGTTTGGGATGTTTTCCGTTCAGAGTGCAGTTACTGGTACTACATCCTTCAGTAGCTCGTTGCTTTTAAGTGG
>OZ023149.1:4801739-4820663 GCA_963675895.2 Styela plicata
TGTCCAAAATAATCGATTTGATTCACGATATTCATATCATAAATTATTTTTTGCAAGAATTCGAAATCAACAACATTTTTCACAAAAATGAGTTTGAATTTTCACGTAAATTATAAGCTGATAATGATATATCTTTATTTGGGTATTATATAACTTCTGATTTGAATATTCGATTCGATTTGGGCAAATTTTTTGATTGGATCCGGAAACCAAAAGATATCCTGTTATGAGCAATGATTTTCATGCAAAAACTTTGTCTGTTTTTCTCCTTCTACTATCTATATCTACTTTTATATCTGCCTCTCCGTTCACGGGTTCAAACTAGGAGATCCAAATATTTGTTTCAAAGTTATTTCGCTGAGTTTAGTGCCATTATCATGAAAACATTTATCATTTATCTAACTTTATCTCGCAAATCGTGGAATATTAAACTCTTCAAAATTCACGGTACGTGCTCGTCAACACACACACAAAACCTTATCTTGATGAGATACCTTAAATTAATGACCATTTAATAGGTTTCACCGTAAAACCAACCTACTCCGCCCATAATTATACAAACCAATCCACGAATATTCACCACAAAATCTACACGCGTCTGGGGTAATTGGCGAGTCCCATCGCCGCACTTAATACAAAGTGAAAAGTCTATTGGAAAAATAGTTCAAGTATAAGCCATATTGTGCCTGCGATCTATCTACATGTATCTATCTACCGACAGGGCTGGGCAATTCAATCCGGCGATCCGAATCGAAAATTATTCGAATCGGTCGCAGGAACAAAATTTTTAAAGTGTAGTGGAATGTTCATAATTTACCGAAATAATACAACAAAAATATTTTCGCTTTCCGTCAAAATTATTTTCGAGTAAGGGCGAATTTGGAGTGATTCGGTTTAGCCGAACCTTATGTATAGGTTCGTATACTGCAATACTCAATAATAACTGTTCAATCTAGTATAATTAATCCCCTCCCCTACCATCGCCTTCACTAAAATCAAGTTACTACAAACGACCGCCACAACCCACCGACCTCTACTGACTAAATGATCCACTTACGTACTATACAGAAGAAAAAGTTCAGAAAACAGATTTTGCCAAGCTTGGAACACGGATTGAACGCGTCGTTGAAATCCAATCCATCAATAGGCCATACTTGACAAAACAAAGGAGTCCTGTGTGGATTACTAAACAGCGACCGCTCTCTTGTGTTGACTTAATACACATAGAGGATCTCCTGTTACCGTGTTTAGCTTAACCCTCTCGAGTCCCCGGACTTCCGGTAAACAACTAAATAGCAATGCTGAAATTTTTATTGTAGACGATTTAACATAAAATTCCGTGGCCTAACATAAAGATGTGTTAAGCCAGTCGCGTATTAGGACCCTTGATAAGCTGGAAGCCAAAATTGAAAAATTCTGATGGGATAACGGGTATCGCAGCCTAAAATAGTTCGTTAAAAAATTAGCATTTTTAGGATATATATCAGGATAAAATAGCCCGAAATTTGCACCGGAAATGAAATATCAGGGCCTAAAACTGGCCAAATACTCGAGATACCTAGTACCCAAAAAGGTTTTGAGACTGCCAACGTTTTGAGGCAATTAAAAGGCCATTCAGATATTTTTATCGATGGTCTGAGGTATTTTATACAGATGACCACCCTCCAGCATTACACCAAGGCTTTTTTGGTACATTCCCATGTATTTTATGGTTGTCTAGGTAGCTCAATCGGTAAAACGCTCAAATGCTCTTAAGATACGCACCGATAATGTCTCGCCGCGACATGAACCCCCACATCTTGGACCTGGTTTACAACGTACAAAATAAAGCCCATACAGAGATACAATATATTTAAAATGCATGACCCGAAGATGGACCACACGTAGTCTACGCGTAGCTTTCTACATAAAAAAATGTGTTCGATGAATTAAAAGTTGAACGTTACCCAAACTATAATATTGTAACCACGGGGTTAAATTATGTATGACGAATTTAATGAATCTCAATATAATACTTGACTTGTACAATACACCTGTGTGCCCACACGATGCCGATCACAATTTGGACATTTTTGTCAAGCATGGGCCACTGATGGACCGCGCCTTGCTGGCGCGATCCATCAGTGACCCATACTTGGCGGAACTCCAACTCTTCCGCATAGCTTATAAATTATTGTTTGCTATATGCGTCATTGTATTTGATTTACAGCCGTGAGGACAACAAAATGCAAACTTGGGTATGGACAATACTCTTAGATTATTTTGGAGGGGTGCTGTAGCCTTCGGCGCGTATTTTCGTTTGCATAAACTTCACGGGAAAAATATACAGTTAATCGGACTCGAAACAGAATTCTCAACCTGCATTACTAACGTTTTTTTGTAATTAAAACAATGAAACCAGTTAAGCGGGAACCGAAGAGTGCAATACAACATAACATAAGTCATTGCAAAGGGAGTTCCGAAGCAAAAAAATTGCACTAAAGTATTATGTTTCAAGTCTGCCGATGGACATCTTTTTCTGTATGCTATATTAACATATCGGCTGGGCGATCCATCAGTCACAAATGCTTGACGAAGTGAAATATCTCATTATAAGTCTCAGGTTCATCGGCATAATGTATGTTTTAATAAATATTTCTCATAAATGAACGGTAAATAATAAATAAATAAACGACTCACCAGCTCTCTTTCTTAGTCGCTTCTTCGAGTTTATTGTTCCCATTTTTATTTCTTTTCTTTCGTGAGATTTGAATAATTTTCAAAAAAATTTCAAACTTGGAATATTGGTTGAATTGAATAGGGCATTTACTACACTGCAACAAAAAATGTAACAAAATCACTGGTCTTTGACAGTAATTTTATTTGCCGGTATTGGAAAAATTGATTTTTTTGGTCGAATATGGGGTGTTGATGGAACGCACCGGGAAGGTGTAGTCCATTAACAGTCCATAATTGGCATAAACCTAATCAACATGGCGTTTTTTAACTTGGTGATAATTACCGCATTCACTGCAAATGACCAGTAAATTTACTGTACCCTTGTTACAGTGTTCGCTGGCTGGGTTAGATACTATACCGTGAAAATTGACGAAAATATAATCATTTACGAGGGAGGGATTGTGAGGGATTTTCAAAAAGTTTTTAAATCAAATTATGTTGTCATAATGTGCGTCAATGCAAAAAAATGATAAAATCTGGCATTTTATGAATAATTACCCGAGGGGCGCAGTTTCCTCTTTTTTGCTTGAAAAAATTAGATTTCAAGGCCCCAAACTGGCTAAGTATAGAATATATCTTTTGGGATCCTTTACGTTTCAAATAACATAAAAGTCGTCTCTTAGATTTTTTCAACCAGTACGTAGAGGGCAGGCACCCTAGAAAACGCTAAACGTTGTGATCCAAGCAATTTCGATGGATAGATAAGGTTTCATACACGTTGTGGCCATGCAAGGGAAAATCATCCGCAAATTTATTGAACATTGGTCTACAAAGGCCTTGGCGACGGTGTCAAACCTTGGGAGGAATAACAATATCAGAGTTTTTCGAATAGCGCGAATTTTTTGGCCTTTTTGTTGAAAAAATATTCAAAAAATGGACAAAAGCAATACAAAATATGTAAAATATGATAATTCGCGACGAAGACGCACGAAAAATTTGCCTTTTTTAAAGTAATTTCATATAAAGAAGTCCCAGGATCTTGGGGGGGGGGAACTCCTCCTCCTCATAACTCAGGCAGACATGTCCCACAGTCTGCGCCGCCAATGCATAATGGGAATCTGTTATTTTCCCCTCCCTACCGCTAAAGGGTCCACTTCATAGCGGCTTCCTCTCGCTATTCATCGCTCCTATTTCCTCTTTCTTTCCTCCATCTTTTCCCTGACGATCACAAGGTAGACCCTATAACAGATAAAAGGGCATGGTGATATTTATCTGAAGGGCTGTGACCACAAAAATATAAGACTTTGCCATGCTGGCAAATATGACCCGTGATTCATATAATGGATTTGACCCGATCAATACTTTAAATACACACAGTAAATAAGTTCAGTAAACGTTCTCATAGTTTAGTTTAAACGGAATTCATCATATAAATCATTTCGGATAAACAAAATTGAGATATAATGAAGTTTAGTACCATATTTCCAGATAAAATCAAAAGTAAATCCTCATCCTAACCAGCAGACGTCAAAACCACCAAAATGTTACCTCCCGGGTTTGAATGGGTCGCCCACAACATGGGAAATTTTTATGCTAATCGAGAATATGATACGAAACATGACGAGACCCCAAAATTGCGGATATATTTAACCATATTTAGCCTATTTCGCAGCAAAGTCATGATTCTCTGTTGGTTGGGCTAACGTGGGACTACTTATCCTTCTTCTATACCTTTGTAAAAGTGGATCCTTATGCTTTACGGAAGGAACCAACTAGACAAGAGGTTCAAGAGTCTTTCTACACACACACGCAAATTTATTGCCGTTACTGAAATAATTTTTCTGTATGTGTATATATTAACTTTGACATTTGAGTTTCGAATAATAGAAAAATGATATTGCTTTTAATTAAAATCCGAGAATACTTGACTAATCAGATAAGGACATCCCTACATCAGATATATGGGGTTTCTAGTCAATGTTCTGGCCCTGCCCCTATGAGTGTTTCAGTAGCCTATAGTCAGTAGCATCTTCCTATGTAGTCCTGATCTATCTTACAAACAAACTTTTGTAAAAGAGTACCATATTTCCGTGAAGGAAGTTTATTTTCGTGCAAAGAACCAGCGCATTTAACAGAAGAGACAATGCATGAACTTAGCGGCACCAGCGCCATCTGCTCGCCTGATCGCGTTGATCTACAAGGCTTTAAAAGTCGCGTTAATAGACATCTATCAGGGATGGGGGTTCCTTCGTTCCTATTCCTGCATTTCACGTAACTCTTTGTACTTTAGTGGGTTCAGGAGAGAGAATTTTCAAGTTCGATTTGTCTCCTGTAGCCTTACTCTGAGCGAATTTCAATAAAATAAAATAAATATGTTAGAAATGGCTCCGCGAATCACAAAACTTCAACCAAGACCTAAGAGCCAAACCGCGGTCAGCAAGTGGCGTGACATCTATCATGGGTCGACGGTTTGCGAACGTCCAAATTGCATAATGTGACGACACAATCTCATTAGAAAAATCTGTTGCGACACACTTGACTCCGTCATGGTGTTTGAACAGAATAATGCATTAGACAGCAATATCGATTTTCCACATCAAGCGTGATGTATAATACCCGAAAAAGAACTAAACGAGATTGGCATATAGCAAAATTGGAAATTTAATTTTAATTTCTCAAAGCTAACAGCGATTATCTATACCCACTGTTCAAAAAATCTGAATTTCGTCGTTTCCATTTTCAATTTTTTTCCAATTATTCTTTGCTTTGACGGATCAAGTTTTAAGAGAGGGAAAACAGCCTCCCCCCCCAAAGATTTGGGATGTTATTTTAACATTTTATTGTAACGTACCTAAATGTCGCGCGGCTTCGGCACAATATTGTTTTCCGTATTAGATTTTTGTTCTTTTGTCTAAAAATGCCGAGTTTTTAAGTGAACAAATTTTTGCGCGCCACCGGCGTGCGAGTTTTTAAGACAGAGAAACAGAATTTTTTGATCTGAATTTCTCTTTCACTCCACAAGATTCGAGACCTTCCCCTGCCACTGCCCGAAAGAACGCATTTGTCGCATCTTAATACACTTTTTACTGAAGTTTGCTTAAAGTAAAGACAAGATGAATTCACAGTAAGAAGTAGGAAATCACGTGAGTACTCGATACATCCATTGATACAAAAATCATCTATCGATCCTATCTATCTAATCGAAAGTTAACTAATCTAAAATTTTAACATCAAGTTCTAACATTTGTTGAAAAGAAGACAGAACAACCATGCGGGAGCGGAAAATTAGTTAATTCCTCACTCAATCACGAAAATTTAAACTAAACATTTTTGTTAAGTATGTCACGGACGGATCGCAGAGAGAAGAGGCGGTTCAAACCTGACGTTAGGTAATATCCTACGTAGAACCTTGAAAAGGGCTGGGGTTGAATTGAAAAAAATTCCTAGATTGAATCATGACGCCATAAAGGCGCAGGCAAAAAATCCCTCTCAAAACTAGCGTCTTTATTACATATCAAGATAAAACAGGCCACAGTTTTGACCGTAATTTTTCACCATGCCCCCCCCCCCCCCCCTCTAAATGCGCAAGTGGCGTCAGGGCATCACTGGTCCCAATCTGTCTCACTTCCAGCCTAGAAAAAACTTTCCTTTATTCACAGCAGCCTGCTCCGATCCGACTTTTTAATATCGCGTGAGAAAAAAAATCGATACCCGCAGCAGGAGTTTTGCGAAAGTGCAACGGAGTTCATTTAATATTCTGTGTAGTTTCTTTATTCCTGTGTTTTTAATCCAATATAAAGAAAATTACTTATATATTTAGCGAAGCACAGGGAGTTCATCATCCGGTAAATAAAACCGACTTTTATTACGATCGTCTTCGTAATTATAATTAACCTAGGCGATGAGCATTCAGAAAATCCGTGGTAATATGCAATGAAATGAACTTTATTTCACAGTAATAAAAAATGAACATTTTATTTACAATCTCCCATTGTAAGATATCCTGCACTGCTCTATACTAAATCGGTTCAATTTTATGCGGAGCGTTTTAAACATATTTAAAATGCAGTTGCTGTCTTTTAATTTAACTTGTTGGTCTTATCGAGTTCTGCTTCGCGCCTTGCTAAGACTTTGGTAAATAAATACTCTCTGACAATGGGAGCGCAGGAAAAGCGCTTGCTCGGGCTTTCGATGTTAACTCTCTTTTTTAAAAAAGCTGAAACTTGTCCTTTTCGCAGATTGCCTTTATATATTTCTCCCAGCATATTTTCGTGAATATAGACTGTCAATTATGTCGGCGAGTCAAAGTATCCCCTCATTACCCCTTGTTGGAGATCTTCCCGTCATCGCTATTTTCCCCACCTCAGAAACACCTTATAGACTGTGTATCTAATCAATCAGTTAACTCCCTGCGTGTCGTAATAGTCAGAAGTGGCATATGGTTTATCACCACCCAGGGCAGATACCAATCAATGCACTACACAAAGATGGATCAGTTTTCTGAATGATTTCCGCTTAGACTGCACAAACTGAAACAAAAGTACAGTAAAATTACTGGTCATTTGCAGTAATTGCATATTTCCAAAGTTAAGAAAAACGCCATGTTGCTGAGATTTATGCCAATTATGGACTGTTGATGGACAACACCTTCGTGTTGCTTTCCATCAGTACTCCATATTTGGCCAAAAAAGGCAGTTTTGAATTTTTTCTAAATACAGCTAGATAAAATTACTGTCAAAGACCAATGATTTTGTTGCATTTTTTGTTACAGTGCAGTTGCTGGCTCTACAGTTTATAGTTATTTGTCATTCCAACGACCATCAGTTGGTTCTTCTCAGACGCTACTTTCGGCATTGCTTAGAGCGAACTACTACAACAACAAAAATTAATATAACAAACTTTTCTAATCAGGTAGCTGTAACTAAATTATTGGCTTTTCTCCCGAATCATTTATTCTCTGTGTCTCTGACTAAATCAAACCGTAATCAGGTTTCTAAACAATAAACTTGCATTCATATCATGTTGAAACTATAGTATGCCTACGCGACTCTCCAGGGAATCGTTCAGACTAAACTACATGAAACACATTGTTTAAAAGTGGCGATAATATTATTGATATTTGAGAGTAATTCAATGTGTGGTTTCACTAACTTACACAAGCGACAAAATTTTTTTGAATTAATTTTCCGTTTTTGATAAAAAAATAATTAATTGCATGAGCATTTTTTTCAGAATCCACGGCCTAGATTTTACCGTTGACAAGTTTATTGGTTTGTATAGTATATAGGTATATAGAAGGCTTGTGGGCACGGGATACGACAAGGGAATGTATTTCCTGACGACTAAAACGATACAATGAAGTGTTGGATGATTTTATTATTCCCAGAACGGATACCACTCATTGCGCTTTAGCATGGTTGGTGGCTTGGTTCTGTATGAGATGTTTTCCACCTAGAGAGCAGTTGCTGGTACTTTATCTTGTCGTCGCTCTTTTTCACCTGAGTGTCCGTTACTTAGCTTTTTGGGCGCTGTTCCCAGCCCTGCTTATAGCGAGAAAGCCACTTTGAGCCTCAACTACAGACACATAAAAAGTTGTGGGCACGATGGATTCGTAGTTATCAAGTTGGCACTGTAGCTTGAAGATCTCGGGTTCGGGAACTTGGGTAGGCTAGGCTGAAAGATCATATCATTCCAACAACTCTAACCCCACCTCTTTTATAAGTGGCCGCTAGTTCAGGCCTTGGACAAGGGTGATCCACTCCAAAAGGGCTAAAAAACAAATATTCTTGAAGTGGTCCACTTTATTTTCGAGAAATCTATTTTTTACAGCCACTTCTTAGAGTGGATCACCCTGTCCAAAGCCCTGTAACAGCGGCCACTTATAAATGGGCATATAAATACATGTATATGATGTTATTACATGAGTTTTTATGAGTGGTGGGCATGGGTAAGCGATCCGGACTCGCCGGGACTTAATTGGAGTATATTGCTTTTTTATTTATTCGAATGTTTATCGATTTGATATTTCGATAATAGAAAAAAGATTTATGAGTTTTCACAACATTCTGATAAAACGCCAATCGATTTATTTTGTTAAGCATAAGGTAAAAATGGACCTCGCCTCAGCGGCGCGACCCATCTGTGTCTTATATTTAACAAAACATGTTTACACAGGAATTATCTGAACGGGAATGTAATAAAACTTATTCCCGTGGGTTGACCACTTCTTTTATTCTCATCAAGTAACTCTATCCACTGTAACAAAAGTACAGTGAATATACTGGTTATATTGGTTATCAGCAGTGATTGCACATTTCCAAAGTTATTATTTCCAAAGTTAAGCCAATTATGGGCTGTTGATGGTACACACCTCGCGGTGCGTTCCATCAATTACCCCCTATTTATTCAAAAAAGTCAATTACAAATTGTTTTTTTCCAATACGCCAAGTAATTTACTGTAGAAGACCAGTGATTTTGTTGAATTTTTTGTTACAATGTCTAGCAAAACCACAACCACCTAATAAAGCATGAGCTTCGCCGATGTTTGTGACTTCCAAGTAGTCCTGGGCAAAACCGAATCATTTGGAATTAAAATCGGATTCGAATATTTTTTTCGAATAAAACCGAATCTCCAATTACGTATAAATAACAAATATGACATTTCTACTCTCACAAATTGTCTCTGTTATGAAAAACCACAAATTTATATTTATGGAATTACTAATATTAACATAAAGAGACGTGGAGGGGATGTATTTTCAATTCACACTCCATGTCGAAGCGGAAAAATTTCCATGTTTAAACGACAGAATGCAATCAATTTTGGTCAACTTCAACCAAAATCAATTGCATTTTGTCGTTGAAAATATAAATTCACTTTATTTGGCAAGTTTTTGTCCTTATTAATGATTAATGATTAATTCGAATAGTTTGTGCTTCGGATCGATTCGAATCACCGAATCAAGTTGCCTGACCGTACTTGCAGGTGTGGAATAATCGAAACAGAGTACAGTGCGAGTCGATGTAATATACGTTGCATTCTGAATATTTCAAAACAACAAATCAAAATATATTCTATCATATTAAGAAGCGGCTGATAATTTTACCATCGTCCAGGGCAGAGAACACTCACAGCACCGTGATTTAGCGGTTCAGTTGAGTTTAGGATGTAACCGCGTAAACTGTTTGGCTGGCCGTCATGTTAAGCGAACAAATAAGTTTCTTTTTAGATACTGTTCCCCGACCTTGGAGTGAATCGAGCTTATTCTAACTGTGGTTTAAACGAATATGAACTTTAAATATACAATATACCAAATATGTAGAATTGTTAATAATATGTCGTTTTTCGAAATTTTTGCGGCCAGATGCTCTCACCGACACACGGTCAAGGGCAACTATATTCATTCCGAACTAAATTACAAAATTACTAGATCATCGTCCCACGGGGTATTCGATCTCTATTATTTTTTTCGTATTAATCAGCGACGGTGTAAGATCTTCAACACTGGAAGGTTCCGACTCGTCGTCAAAAAAATTAGGTCGTTAAAAGGCGAATCAAATAGCCGGAGTTGGGCAAAAAGTAGACTCTCACTTCACGTTAGTGATTAAAATCAACCCAATAGGAAATTTAATTTTGCCAAGCATCAGCCACAGATGGGTCGCACCTCGCAATAGGGTTAGAGAAAGGAACATGCATATATGCTTCTATAAGTAATATCCTCCTGAATATTTCCCTAACAATTTGGCGAGCCACTGGCGGCTATCTATTACAGTTCACGTTCTAGTTTTCGTTTGTAATTTAAACTGCAAAATTAAAGGTCATCCTTTTTGTCGAAAAAGCGTACAAGACTAAGAAATGATTTTGTTGTATTTAAACTACGATACACCGCATTCCCAATTAGGGCGGCAGTGTTCCCGAAATCAGAGATAGAGCGATGTATGTGCGAACGATGCATGTTTTTATTTTTAGGCCATGAGTATCCACCCACTGAATTTAAACTGCATCTTTCTCTATCTCCATTTCTCCCCAAATTCTGTTAACAGTAGGGAGTATGCCAACTTGTGTGTAGGGCTGGGCAATTGGATTCGGTGATTCAAATCGATTCGAAGCATGATTTATTCGAATCAATCGTGAAACGTTCATAGGAACAAAAACTTGTTAAGTAAACTGGGATTTTCATTTTTAACAACGAAATGCCATCGATTTTGGTCAAATTTGACCAAAATCGATTATATTCCGTCGTTAAAACATGGAAATTGTTGCTCTTAGGGTGAATTAGAAATTATTCGAATCAAATTCGAATTCCGAGTGATTCGGTTTTCCCAACCCTACTTGTGTGCATACATAACACGTGTATTTGTCATAATATTCTCTT
The DNA here is from genome assembly GCA_963675895.2 of Styela plicata. Lineage (NCBI taxonomy): Eukaryota > Metazoa > Chordata > Ascidiacea > Stolidobranchia > Styelidae > Styela > Styela plicata. The sequence continues at coordinate 4,812,773 of OZ023149.1, forward strand.
AGTCTAGCCACGTCATATCGAAATAGGCTATGCTAAATACATCACAGATACCTAGAAATGGATCAAGTTTACTGACAACGAAAAGATATTTTCAACGTAAGCATCATCTGGCGATCGCGCTCATAGGGCTGTGCAATTCCGGTCGGTTACTTGATTCAATTCAAAGCTCAAATTATTCGAATCAGTCGTGAATCAGCCACAGGAAAGAAAAGTAATGGCGAAAACGGGGCAATCGATATCTATTTTAAATTAGCGATTCGACTCGAAAAACTATAAGAATCAGTTTCCGAATTACAAATGATTCGGTTTTGTCCAGTCCTACACGTACCTAAATTCAGTTTTGTTCACTTCCCTAAAGTAAAGTAATGTAAAGTAAACACAAGAAATATCGCTAGGCCACTTCCATTTATATCATACCACTCTAGGTGGCGGGATCGAGTACTGCATGTTGGCGTTTACAAGAAACGAGAGCGGCCCTTCAGGCAGGCAGTTGGTATACTATGCAGCACAACACATACAAATCCGCTACGAAGATCCGTTCCTAAAAGGTGTTGGGTATAAGTGTTCGGCAGATCACAAACATGTGAACAAAACGATCATAAGCATCCCGTGATGTCTGAAAGCGAAAGACCCACCGCCGATGGTTAGCTATTTCCCCGTCTTTTCATCAATTAGAGATTTGAAAAAATCATTATTTTTACTACGTCTTCGATAATTTAGAAATACCGATTATGGAACCACCTTCGGTATCTTATATATTGCTTTCCAGGTGATTTGTCTTTCGATTGGTAAATTCGTGATATTTTGTCAATCCGTCCGAAGCCTTTCTCTTTTCATTAATGCCACGTTCTAGATACATCTTGAAACAATTGAAAAAGCTCGAAGCCAGAGAAGGTAAACTACAATTAGGGCTGGGCAAAACCAAATCTTTTGGAATCGGAACCTGATTCGGATAGTTTTTTCGAACAGGATCGAATTGATAACTCCTAAAAACAATAAATACCCATTTCTACTATTACTGTCTCCATTATGATAAGTAGGAATTTACAGTTACGAATTCCAAATATTAATATAAACAGACATATTAAGAGCGACATATTTTTAATTACACTCCAGTCGAGGAGCGAAAATTTTCATTTTAACGGCAAAATAAAATTGATTTTGGTCAAATTTGACCAGAATCGATTGCATTTTGTAGCTGAAAAAAAAAATTCCCTCCATTTAGAAAGTTTTTGTTCCTGTGACCGATCATGATTGATTTGAATTATTTCTATACTTTGAATCGATTCGGATCACAGAATCGAATTGCCCAGCCCTAACTGTAACAAAAGTGCAGAAACTTACCGCTGGCCGGAATAAAAAAACAGGGAGAACCATTAGTTGATAATATTTATGCAAAATATTAAGACCAAATTTACATTTTTACACATTGTTAAAAAAATTGTTTCACCGAATAATATTTGGACTGGAAATTAATAGGTTTTTATTTTTTGACATAAAATTAACCGGATTGTTATATAAAAATACGTTTCTACCACAAAGAATACCGAAAGGGTCATTCACTAGAGTGACCAAACTATTATATCATTTTTGGGTACAGGTATAGGATTCGAATCATTTAACCGATTCCGAAACATCGAATCATACGTTTCTATTACTAAACATAATCACCGATCTCCACCTGCGTGAAACATCAGATATATTTGACTGGAAATTTCCACTTATTTGTTTGAAAAAATTCAATAATTTTCATATTGTTAATTACGGAAGTGTTGCAGAAATTCGAATCGAAAAGTTTATGCTTGCCATATTAAAATCAAAATCAAAATTTTGGCCAGCCTGGTCATCACCTCAGATTGAATATTAACCAATAATTTGACTATTCCTTTCAGGAAGTTGTGTTGTTAAATAAGAACCCAAAGGTTATCGCAGTGTTCCCATCCTTTGGCTATACTATCACCAATGAAGAAGCAGAGAAAGAAATCTGTGCATGAAGAAAAATGCGCACGCTACAAACATCTATTCTGAAGAACAGTACAAAATGATCATCGCGATATCTATACTCCATATAATATAGGAAGAGGATTGGTACAAGTTTATTTGGAGCTGCGCTTTGATCCGTCGGCAGTTTCGATCTAATACTTTTGATCGAAAAGCTGCCTTGTTCACCATGAAATTCGGTCGACGCTCCGGATGACCTTCTGTTGCCGAGTTTCGCACTTCTCCTCCCCCAAACCAACCCACCCACTCCACACCCCCCCACCCCCCCCCCCCCACCCCCCCACACACTTACAAATACTTTCATACTGACCAACTCTAGAAGTACGTACCTTCGCCAAAAATGGACAAAAGATTTTCCGTATTTCCCGAAACCACATTTTCGTGCAAAGGCTCGTGGCTGAGCGCCGGATATAGGAGAGAAAGTATAAACTCGAGGGTCCCTAGTCTATTTTTGAGAAAAATAATGGCGAGCCATTATTTGTTAGGAATTTGATATAATTAAAAATATCGCGTAAAATACTACTATTAATTTTATTTGGTTCCGAGCTGTTCCTTCTATAATGAAATTTTTCTCCATTATGACCCATATTCCATCTAAATATATTGATTCGGTGTCGATTGAGAAAATACAGAGACTAACTCTTCGCCGAACGCATGGTTTGAACTGGAATATATGTTTTTAAAGACGTCTTCCTTTTATTGTATGCGACGGAAACACCTGCCAGCGCCTGCTGTTTTTGGGGTGCGGAAGTGCGAGGACAGGTCTACGAAAGCACATGTATGAAAAGATTCCTATGCCTGCTGATAATGGATGCATCAATTTCGGACCCGGCATTGTACAATATTGAAAAAATTCCGCGAATGGGGTGTTATTAGCGAATACATATAAAATACAAAAATTGGTTATAATGATGTTGTGTTTCTATAATTAATAAATTTATCTTTTAATAACTTTTCTTCAATTGTACTATATGAAATTATCTCCAACCTTTTTCAACAAAACACACTAACAATTAAATAGTCCCAAATCAGCTAATTGCGAAGTTGAAAACTTTCTTATTATATACAGACCGCACCACCGGGAGATTATTCATGTTAGCATTGAAGGTTAATAATCGTTTAGAGTCGTGCACATCCACTTTATTTACCACGCCACTAATCCCCTTATATTTATAACTGGCGTACCCCAGTCATAAATGGAAGTCTCCATTTTCCCCAACCATATGACTGGTTGTGAAACTGCTCAACTGAAATAAAATACCCAAAATCTGCACATGAGTTAAAGGATAGTTATAAATACTCAGTCAAACATTATATCCATGCGACAGAGACTTAAATTGACTGCCTTCACCCCCGTTAATTGGCGTCCCAAGTCCGCTCGTACAATGTCTAAATGTATGTGCTGATGAATATTTAGGCATCTCGTTTTTACTTATTATAATTCAGACTCAGCAAGAAGGGGTAGCCATTCAGACAGTGAGAATATAGTCATCAAAATTGTTGGCTCCGCGCGGTTTGACAAATAGAGCACTAGTCTATAATTTAATGCTTTTTTTTAAAATAATTCCATATTAAGCAAAGCTAAGGAGCTAGGATATGAAATACCTACACAAGAGCAGCATTAAGGATATAATATACGGCCACAGCACCTATAAAGCGTAAAACACTGTAACTAAACCGCATAACGTATAGTACAGTATATAATATTACCCTTGCGAATGCTCAAACCATCTTAATTGTGACCAAACATCGGCTTTTTACTACTAGTAGGATTAAATTTTCGGGCGATTCTGATGCTGTTAGGGTCATGGAAGACTGAATTACGTTGCGATAGATTAATACGGCAAACTCATCTAGTACCTCCTATCGCTTTTTGTAGGACCGATAGGAGCGATGGGCTGCTAACGTGTAACACGCTGGGCAAAAGCAAACGATACTTTTTTTATAAATTAATTCAATATCGGATACGAATATCACAATCAATTGAGAGCTCTCAGAGCTTGTAAGTTTTATAATAAAAATTATAAACGTTCACAGCTCTCTTTAGTAAGTCGCGAGCCAGTAAAAAAAATGATGAAACAAATTTTTGGTGTCAAAGTTTATGGAAATAGTGGATAGTGCGGGATTGTAGAGTACCACGATTTCACGAATAATATGATTCTACTCAACATCTTTAAATATCTATTCGCCAAAAAAAACTCACTATATGCTTACAATAGAATTATTGATCTCTTTTTGGTAAACTCACTTGAAATACGGCATAAGGTATTTGTTTATTGCTACATAATGCGATATAAGTTGCAGCATAAAACAGGTATTATAACTAGTTTATTAGATATTTTATCCAATTCTATCCAACCGATACTACTAATATCGACACATTTTGTTTATATTAAGGATATTGTTTTTGCACATGCAGCAAATATTGAGAACGCAATAAGTCTGTATTCAGAATAGACTTTTATACTAACATTCATCTCGATTTCTCCCCCACAATCCTTTAACATGAGAGGGGAATTTTCTTAAAGACCAATTGTAGCCCGCATAATCGAGAAATCCTTATTCGATATTATTAAAATTTATTGTGTGTTGCCGTCAATTTGTTATAGCATTATGGGGGATAGGAAAACTGGTGTTGATACTCATTGCTTTTTTACTTTATGTAATTTCTCAAAGTTCAAATTCTCTTTTCGGAATAGTAAGTATTCCGTTTTAGCCATCGCTGGTGTCAATAATGGATATAAAATTTCATCAAATTACTCCAGAGTCGAAACACTCAGAACTATTTGACAAGGCGTATCAATACATTTTTCTCTACGCTCAGTACTATGTGCGTTTTATTAATTTATCGTTCGCTGTTTTAACAGACAATATATCTGGCCTGCACAACCGTTTTTGGTGCACGATTCAGCTATCGAGTCTTCTTGCGTCAGATTTTACAATGTTGATTGATTTGGCTTTAAACTAGATAACGTATAACAGGCCAAATTAGAAAACACACAACATGCCATCAACACTATTCGCCTAATAGAATAGCCGAAAGATAAGACAATAAATATGTATTATTAAATTATCGACATTCACTCACCTATTTCAGTAGCATTTAAGTTACATTTAGTAACAGTATATTTTGGATTTGTACCTTGACAGGGAGTGCTGGTAAAGCACTGGTAATACGTTTAGATCAGCGCATATCTGATCGTCGTGGCATAGGTTCGAATCCCGCGGGATAAGTATATGCGAGAGGTCTACTGGACGCCTCGACGTTGGTTCACATGAGCATGGTTTACAGTTTCCCCTACCAAACAGTCCATGCACAGAAAAAAACGATAAGCTAAAAACCTTCACCCAGATTCGAAACTGGTTTCTGCACGAGCAGTCGTAGCTCGCCATATGATTAAGGCGTATTCTGGGATTTCATCTCCCGCGAGATAAACACGAAATTCGAACCCCCCTTCTAATAAAGGCTAAAAGCAGCCACTGAAAGAAGCAAACTACGTTATACCATATATGGCGAAGAGCTACAGGATGCAGCGCTCGCAATTGCAATTCAAGTGGGAAGCATCACACCACTTCTTGAAATCGGGCTACTTCCAAATTGGCACAAACAAGATAGAACAAAGCACTTTGATCATTTTGCCCGACTTACGCATGAAAATCAGAGTTATAAGTATAGATCAAATATGCAATTGGCAAATTTCTTGCTGATCGTGCTTTATATTTCTACATTTTGCTGCGATAGCACTACAAGCACTTGCGCCAGAACATATCTCCTCCCTGTTGCACAGGGCACTTTGTTAAAGTGATTCAGTTCTGTTCAAGGCATTTTGTATCAACTTTTCATAGGTTTGCTAGGTCAGAGCTACTTCATATAATGGGACTCTCAGCCAGATATTTCCTAGAACGAAATGACTTTTCAACAATGATTCAAAAACAGTTGTTGAGACTGGGAGACTAACATAGTTCATAACCATTGAGTGCCTGTTACTGGCTCCTTTTATATGCCGCTTTGCCTTGGCTTAGAGCAAATTTTCAATAAAGAAAAATCGTAAAATAGTTTACTATTCTTGATAGAAATCCGTCGGGGTCTGTTGACGAAATTTTTGCGTCCGATTTTAAAATTTGAATGACTGGATTTTTGATAAAAAAAATAGCTTTAGGAAAAAATCGTAAAATACCTTGCTATTCGATACAAAAAAAATTATAATATGTACGTCATATTAACATCAAAAACATTGATAAAAGTACAAGCATGCAAATGGGGAAAATTCATCATTTAATATTACTACATACGCTATATATTTGAAATATTATTTTAAGGGATCTGTTACTGAAATTTTCTTATCAAATTTTTAAAGTCTAAGAGAAGAGAGAGATCAGCTGACGCTAACTTGGCAGATGCTGAGGTACCAGACCCAGATTTTAATAACAGGTAATTGAAAAAAGTGAAGTGGGATATAGTTTTAACATCACCCAGGGAAAATACTGTATTTTATTATTGCTATGATCCTGCGGTTCTGCTTGGGATGATTTTCGGTTGGAGTGAGAGTGCTGGTGCCACATTTTGTAGCAGTTCTTTCAATTTGAATGGCCATTAGCTGGTTCCTTTTAGGCGCTGCTTCTGGCCTTTGCGCACACTTTTCAATAAATTTATCATTCATGGAATACCTCTGCTAGAAACCCAGAGCATGCGCATATTCAAGCATGCAGAGGAGAAAATTCAACATCTAAAAGCACATTTACAATATTATCACCGAACATTATTTTTTGGGCTCTTTTGATGAAATTTTCGTATCAGATTTAGAAAGTCTAAGGGAAGCGAGAGCAGCTGATGCTGATGTGCTAGAAGCAGAGGTACGAGACCCGGATTTTAACGACGTTGAACCAATTTTAGATGTTCGAGAAAGTCCTTTTATGCTAGTAAGTAAACTGGATGGTCTGTCAGGCAGTTGTTCGGGAGGCTGGAGATCCAGGACACACCAGTCTGGGAGACGCTTTTTGTGCTGGAGAAATTGAAAACATAATTAGATGTGAACCATGTGACGAAGTCGTGTTTTTATTGTATGTTTGAAAATTCCATGTCCTTTTACTTGGATAAACGAAACTGTTCGAAAACCATCAACACTGCTATTTTATAGCACTGATGATTTTGAACCTTTTATTTTATCAAAAACCTGGACCCGTAGGTACGGGCTTTAGAATAGTCTCAATGTATATCCAGCGTGTCGTAAAAGGCGACTAAATAGAAGCAAAGAAGTGGTAGATGGTTTTTACCATTGCCCAGGGCAGATACCAATCACTGCACTTTACCATGGCGGTTCAGTTCTGTTTGGGATGATTTTCCGTTAAGAGTGCAATTGCTGGTACACATGTTTTAGTAGCTCTTTGCTTTTAAGTGGCCGTTTGTGGGTTCCTGTCAGGTACCGCTTCCGACCTTGCTCAGAGTGAATTTTAAGGAGACCTTTTTAATCTTCAGCTTTAATCTTCAAGATATATAAATCATGAAATACTGCTCATTCGCCAAATTCTCTTTAGGTGTCTGAGGAGATGGGTAGCAGACATCCTGAAAGTCTGGATGCGGGCCAGTGCACACTGGTCTGGGAGACACTTTTTGTACTGGAAGATTTACAAGATAATAAGATGCGACAGGGTTTTGAAAAGAATTTAGTATCACAAACAATTTTCGAAATTTCCAAACTTTTTTTTGTTCATATTGTGTTTCAGAATTTAGGCCAATTGAAATTACTGATGTTTGACCATGCCATAATTCTGCATAACAGCAAATTTTGCAACATAAAATTTATGATTTTATCGCAAAATGAGTAAATTTATGACCAAAAAATGATTATAATCATAATCCTGGAGGAAACGACAAAACGGAGTCATTTTA
>OZ023149.1:4820763-4848090 GCA_963675895.2 Styela plicata
GACCAAACCATCGATTGCATTTCGTCATCGTTATTTTATTTCTTTATTTTTATCTCATCCCGACAACCAACCGGCTTCCTTAGCGCCCTCAGTCAATAGTTCACTGAGTTTCTACACTGCATCGTTGCGAGAAGATGACATTTCATCGATGGGAAGTAGACAGTTTCAATTCGACAGTGGTTACGTCACCAAAGAACTTCATCAGGAAGGGTAAAATTTTACGGAAAAATTCGATTTGCTTCTAGAACTGACATGGAAAATTGCAAAATTTCATTTGTTAATTATTTATTTACGGTCATTCATTTGGGTGAATCACCCCAAACAAAGCTATGAACAAGCCGTCACTTATGGGCGAACAAGACTTGTCATTTCGGAAAAATATAATTTTTTTTCAGTTCGGTCGAGCCTACCAAGTTATTACGCCCTAGGTTGGTGGCATAAAATAACGAGCTTGACTTTCCGGGGCCTTGAATCCGAGATCTTCAACCTGCGGTGACAATAGGGTAAGCACTAGGCCATTTTTGTATCGCCTTGTCAAACCTCTGTCACATACCTAATAAAATCTGTTACTTTCAATATAATATAAGCCTATAAAGTAATATATCTAAGATTGAGATTTTTATGCAACTTGTTCTGTCAAGAATAGGCCATTGATGGATCGCACCACGGAAATTAAGTTGGAAAAATTAAAATTTTGACACTAAAATCAACTGTCAGCAATTCTTAAGATGTCGGTTTTATCTTTTTGTTTTTGTAGACATGCTTGATTATCTTGAATGCCTAGTTTTTTATGTTCTGTACAGTGAGATAGCATACCCCTCCACAGAAGTTCGCGTTCCCAATATCTTCCTTCTCCCTTGACATCCCCATTGCATGTTCGTCAAAGTTCTGGATGTTGTGAATAATTATTTATTACAGACACATTATTTACAATATTAACATACCACTATATGTACTAATTCAATAAATGCGTATTTTATAGGATATCAAACGACGGTTCATATTCCACTGTTTCTATCGGTTCCTTACGTTCCTTACATTCGGACAGCTATTCACAAAATGTATCGTCAGTGTCCCAGCGAAACAGCATCGATTCCGTTGATCTCAATGAATTGGAACTAAGCTGTAAGTCATCAAGGCGATTTTAATATCGCCACAGGGCGGCAATCAATGCACTCTACCATAACTGTTTAGTTTTCTGTGGAATGTTTCCCTTCCAGGGCACAGCGTTTACAAATATTAGTATAAACAGACTTAAACGCCAGGCATTTTAAATGATTCTCCAGTACAAGAGCAAAAATATTCATTTTGAGAACAAAATACGATCGATTTTTGTCAAATTTGCCAAAATCGATAGCATTTTGTCGATACAATAAAAATCTTTCTTCATTAAGCAAGGTTTTTGTTCCAATGACCGATTCACGATTGATTCGAATAGTCTGTACTTCGAATCGATTCGATTCACCGAATCGAATTTTCCAGCCCTACTTGTGAGTCTCAGCCAACAAATACCCATGTCAAATCTCAATAACTTGGGCAATATCAACAAAACAGTTTTTTCCAACAACAATAACCCTTATTGTCCACACCCATTCACACTTTTCTAGTGGAGTCGCGAAATGAAGCTTCGAATTTGTCATCAGCCGACGAGCCAACAATGATAGAAAATAATGTCGAGCAACCTGAACACCGTATTCGCAGCGGTGGAGAATGGAGGTCATCAGGTGAAGGTAACCTTTTCATTTCTTCATATTAAAAATTTTACACCAGTTGACTTCAACAGCCAAAGATAGATATTAAAATATTTCTAATTGCATTGTGACATAAGGAGAGGAATTTTTCTGTTGCATTTAAGGGCAGATAACACTAGTGATGGCAACTAAGTTATTTCTTAAACTAGATAAAGTGAACCAAAATTACCATAAAACTAGCTGAAGTATTACCAGGCAACCTAGTTTTACTTTCAAAATTAGATAGTACCTGGATTACCAGGTAAACTAGGCAATTGTTATTTGGCTGTATTTAAAGCATTTTTAATAAATTTTAAGGTTGAAATCTTAAAATAGTCTATTTTGAAAGCCATTTTGAATGAAAATATAATTTAGCTGTTTTTATTATACTAGATACTTAGTTTTTCCAATCAGGTGCCTAGTTGAAAAACATGTAAATTTACCTAGTTTATCTAGTAAATCACTCCAAGTATATTTTAGAAATAAAAACAATATTTGGTTCAAATGTTTTCTCATCAGGAGACGAAACCCCTGTGATGTCCCAATCTACAAGTACTGGATCAATCCCCATATCAGGTATCTTATGCTTTTTTTACTATGAAGGTGATCGCACAAATGTATCATTAAAGTTTAGTGAATTTATCCTGCAAGATTGTTTAAGTTAGATTGAATTTATTCAGATTGTTCTAAGAACATGCCAACGAGTAAAATGATATAAAATATTCAGATTTCGTATCACTAGGGCTGGGCAAGACCGAATCGCTTGGAATTCAAATATTTTTTTCGAATCGAATCACTAATTCTTTGTAAATAACAAAGATCCAATTTTTACTATTACACCTTGTCCCCATTGTGAAAATAAAGAAATTTATAGCTTTTAGTGTTTTTTCAATTCACACTAAGAGCAACAATTTTCATATTTTCACCGACGAAATACCATCGATTTTGGTCAAATTTGACCAAAATCGATTGCATTTCGTCATCGTTATTTTATTTCTTTATTTTATCTCATCCCGACAACCAACCGGCTTCCTTAGCGCCCTCAGTCAATAGTTCACTGAGTTTCTACACTGCATCGTTGCGAGAAGATGACATTTCATCGATGGGAAGTAGACAGTTTCAATTCGACAGTGGTTACGTCACCAAAGAACTTCATCAGGAAGGGTAAAATTTTACGGAAAAATTCGATTTGCTTCTAGAACTGACATGGAAAATTGCAAAATTTCATTTGTTAATTATTTATTTACGGTCATTCATTTGGGTGAATCACCCCAAACAAAGCTATGAACAAGCCGTCACTTATGGGCGAACAAGACTTGTCATTTCGGAAAAATATAATTTTTTTTCAGTTCGGTCGAGCCTACCAAGTTATTACGCCCTAGGTTGGTGGCATAAAATAACGAGCTTGACTTTCCGGGGCCTTGAATCCGAGATCTTCAACCTGCGGTGACAATAGGGTAAGCACTAGGCCATTTTTGTATCGCCTTGTCAAACCTCTGTCACATACCTAATAAAATCTGTTACTTTCAATATAATATAAGCCTATAAAGTAATATATCTAAGATTGAGATTTTTATGCAACTTGTTCTGTCAAGAATAGGCCATTGATGGATCGCACCACGGAAATTAAGTTGGAAAAATTAAAATTTTGACACTAAAATCAACTGTCAGCAATTCTTAAGATGTCGGTTTTATCTTTTTGTTTTTGTAGACATGCTTGATTATCTTGAATGCCTAGTTTTATGTTCTGTACAGTGAGATAGCATACCCCTCCACAGAAGTTCGCGTTCCCAATATCTTCCTTCTCCCTTGACATCCCCATTGCATGTTCGTCAAAGTTCTGGATGTTGTGAATAATTATTTATTACAGACACATTATTTACAATATTAACATACCACTATATGTACTAATTCAATAAATGCGTATTTTATAGGATATCAAACGACGGTTCATATTCCACTGTTTCTATCGGTTCCTTACGTTCCTTACATTCGGACAGCTATTCACAAAATGTATCGTCAGTGTCCCAGCGAAACAGCATCGATTCCGTTGATCTCAATGAATTGGAACTAAGCTGTAAGTCATCAAGGCGATTTTAATATCGCCACAGGGCGGCAATCAATGCACTCTACCATAACTGTTTAGTTTTCTGTGGAATGTTTCCCTTCCAGGGCACAGCGTTTACAAATATTAGTATAAACAGACTTAAACGCCATGCATTTTCAATGATTCTCCAGTACAAGAGCAAAAATATTCATTTTGAGAACAAAATACGATCGATTTTTGTCAAATTTGCCAAAATCGATAGCATTTTGTCGATACAATAAAAATCTTTCTTCAGTGAACAAGGTTTTTGTTCCAATGACCAATTCACGATTGATTCGAATAGTCTGTACTTCGAATCGATTCGATTCACCGAATCGAATTTCCCAGCCCTACTTGTGAGTCTCAGCCAACAAATACCCGTGTCCAATCTCAATAACTTGGGCAATATCAACAAAACAGTTTTTTCCAACAACAATAACCCTTATTGTCCACACCCATTCACACTTTTCTAGTGGAGTCGCAAAATGAAGCTTCGAATTTGTCATCAGCCGACGAGTCAACAATGATAGAAAATAATGTCGAGCAACCTGAACATCGTATTCGCAGCGGTGGAGAATGGAGGTTATCAGGTGAAGGTAACCTTTTCATTTCTTCATATTACAAATTTTACACCAGTTGACTTCAACAGCCAAAGATGAATATTAAAATATTTCTAATTGCATTGTGACATAAGGAGAGGAATTTTTCTGTTGCATTTAAGGGCAGATAACACTAGTGATGGCAACTAAGTTATTTCTTAAACCAGGTAAAGTGAACCAAAATTACCATAAAACTAGCTGAAGTATTACCAGGCAACCTAGTTTTACTTTCAAAATTAGATAGTATCTGGATTACCAGGTAAACTAGGCAATTGTTATTTGGCTGTATTTAAAGCATTTTTAATAAATTTTAAGGTAGAAATCTTGAAACGGTCTATTTTGAAAGCTATTTTGAATGAAAATATAATTTACCTGTTTTTATTATACTAGATACTTAGTTTTTCCAATCAGGTACCTAGTTGAAAAACATGTAAATTTACCTAGTTTACCTAGTAAATCACTCCAAGTATATTTTAGAAATAAAAACAATATTTGGTTCAAATGTTTTCTCATCAGGAGACGAAACCCCTGTGATGTCCCAATCTACAAGTACTGGATCAACTCCCATATCAGGTATTTTATGCTTTTTTTACTATGAAGGTGATGGCACAAATGTATCATTAAAATTTAGTGAATTTACTCTACAAGATTGTTTAAATTAGATTGAATTTGTTCAGATTCTTCTAAGAACATGCCAACGAGTAAAATGATATTAAATATTCAGAAATCGTATCACTAGGGCTGGGCAAGACCGAATCGCGTGGAATTCAAATATTTTTTTCGAATCACATCGAATCACTAATTCTTTGTAAATAACATAGATCCAATTTTGGGTCTCGTGAAGTTTAGTACCATATATCCGACTATCATAATAATTTCCCATGTTGCAAGGCACTCACCCTAACCGGGGAGACAATGACAGATGCTTGCAGCATTGGCACCCCCTTGTTAGGATGAGAATATTCTGCCAGTTTTTGTTTTAATGACATTCGGGAATATTGTACTAAACTTCACTAGACCCCCAATTTTTACTATTATACCTTGTCCCCACTGTGAAAATAAATAAATTCATAGCTTGTAGTGTATTTTCAATTCATACTAAGAGCAACAATTTTCATATTTTCAATGACGAAATACCATCGATTTTGTTCAAATTTGACCAAAATCGATTGCATTTCGTCGTTGAAAATAAAAATCCTGGTTCACTCACCAATTTTTTGTTCGTATGAACGATTCACGACGGATTCGAATAAATTGTGCTTCGAATCAATTCGAATCACCGAATCGAATTGTCCAGCCCTACATATCACCAAATGTATATCAACCGAATAGGTATGTTCGTTGTTCGGGCGCGATGGCCTGATGGTCATGTTGGCTCTCCCGCCACTCAACCCGGAGTGTAATAACTGCAGCAGGCTCGGCTTCACCGGAAGTTGATATTTTTTAACAACACTAACCCTGTGTGCTTATAAGCGGCTTCTGCTGCAGGGCCTTATTTAAGGTGATCGATCCAACACACAAAAGAGGAGCTGTAAATAAATATTTGTTTAACAACGCCAATAATGGTATCCAGGATGTATGCAAGATGAAGAAAGTTGGTCTCAACTCTTGAAATTATTTTGCGCCATTTTGGCTGCTCTTATATCCTACATCTTTTGCTTGCCGTGATAACGACCAGCATTGTCCTTCCTAAGTACGAGTCCCGGCAAGTCAGCCTCGTTAATGCACAGCACTCAACCCAGGGGCTAATAACTGGGGTAAGATCGAGAGAACTTTAAAGTGAATAATTACCAAATATAGCTAACCCTGAGGATTGAGCGATTGCCATCAGGGATGTTCATAGTGACTCTAATTGCTCAACCGGTGATGTGCAAACGATTTTTTTTCTCGCCAACCCTGGCAAACTAACCAATCCTGTTCGTCTATATGTGGCCACGTACAAGGCCTTGTTCAGGGTGATTCACTCAGATAAGTGAGAGTAAAAAAGTTTCTCAAAACTGCACGTTACAATATTTTTTTACTAGATAAACAAGACGTCATCGATAACCAGCAGGAAGAAATAGCAACGCCTTCTGCATTTATCAGAGATACTTCTTACTGGTTTAAACCTGAATATACGAGAGAGCAGGTAATTCGTTCCCTTCATACTGTTTCTCAGATCGTCTTCATTTGCCTGTTTTTTTTAAAACAAAATCCGCTCAGGGCAAGGTCGCACGAGGTATATGGTATATGGAAATCTCAGGTCAATATCTATCTTAATTCATCAGTTCTTATAATTTTCCACGTTACCGCATTTTTTAATTTTATAACCTTCCGTAGCGGGAAGCACAATTTATTCGAATCAATAGTTCATAGTTCATAGGAACAAAAACTTAATAAATGAAATAGAAGTTTCATTTTCGAAGAGAAAGGGCAATCGATTTTGGTCAAATTTGACCAAATCAATCAATTATAATATTTTTGATTTTTACAATGGAGACAGTATAATACTTGGAGTGAGAAAAATTGTTATTTGCGTGGAATTAGTGATTCGATTCTGAAAATTATTTGAACCAGATTCGAATTCTAAATGATTCGGTTTTGCCCAGCCCTAATTGTAAATATAGAGGCAATTTGGTCCGACCGACCTACTCACCGGTGGTATGTTAAACATGTGATGGAGATGTTTCATCGGCTTTCTCACCCTCATGATGAAAGTGAAATCCTATTTTATGCTTCTTTTTTCATTCGCAGACAATAGCAATACTTCGTGACAAAGCAACGGGAAGTTTCATAGTTCAACAGAATAGAGGCTTTCCTGGTGATTTTGGACTTGCATTGAAAGTTGATAATTTGCCGCCTAATGTACAAGCTAAACCTGGAGGTGGGTGTTGGTATTTTTCAAATTTTGTGTTTTTTCAAAGCATTTTTTTGGTGGAAATTTGTTATTTTACAAAGCAGATTCGCATAATCAACATGGAGTGCAGTTAGTCCAACTTAAGTATTGCTTCTGGCCTTGTCCACAGGGAAATTCAATAAAAAAAATGTGGTTACGTTGTGCAACTTTTTTTACTTTTTCAAGTTTTAATGTCGTTTCAATAAAAATCTATCAGTATGATAAATTAAACACTGACCGGTTTCGTTGCAGTTAAACAGGGAAATGAAAGAAAAATTACATAATATTGATAACCTCTCTACCAACACCAGAATTCCTCACCACATTTTCTTATGTCTCATATTTTTATTCAAATTCACTCTGAGCAAGGTCGAAAGCAGTGCCTAAAAGGAACCAACTAACAGCCACTTAATGGCAAGGAGCTATTAAAAGTTATAGTACAATCAACTGCACTCTAAACGGAAAAGCTCCTAAACGAAACTAAACCGCCATGGTAGAGTGCAGTGAGTGATATCTGTCCTGGACAATGGTAAAACCGTCTACCACTTTTTAAAATGTCTAATAACATCAATAATTGGACTATGCTGTCCCAATAATTTTTACATCACCAATGCCGGTAATAAAAATGTTTCTCCCAAAATCTACACCAACACTTTCTGATGAAAAAATAATTCGTATTCACAGCCGATTTAGCAAACGAGTACGTTCGTCACTTCCTGATCGAACCAAGATCCAGAGGAGTAAAATTGAAAGGATGTCCGAATGAACCTGTGTTTGGTAGTTTATCTGCTCTTGTATATCAACATTCAATAACTCCTATTGCACTGCCATGTAAATTGCTGATCCCAACTGTTGGTAAGTCTTTCAATTATCGAGTGCGGCACTCTAAACTAGGTTCAATATTAGTGGTTTTTTTTGAGTAAGTGTTGCACATAGTTACTACTCATGTCATTAACTCACCATGATGATGTCACTGAACTTACTGGGACTTTCACTCAAGAGTTGATGATGTTGATGTTTCTGAAGAGTTCAGTACAGCCATAATATTCCCACCCCTTCTTAAAAACTTGTGTCAAAAGCCTTGATTTGTGTGATCTGTCCAAATGGCTGAACATCAAGATCAAGAATGCTGCTGTCTGTAGATTTGCTCGTTTACCAACTGAATCTGGGCTCCATCCTTATCAAAAAACAATTCCTGATCTCCTTCATGTAATAGAAATTCGAGCTAACTTATCATCATCAATCGCTCTTAATTTTTTTTTTCTTTTTCATAGACCAAGAGATTCCACAACGAGGGAACACACCGCGTAACAGTCAAGAAAAGACTCCACCGACCACACCTTCTCCTGCCACCACACCATCGGATCTTCTAAAACAAGGAGCTGCCTGCAATGTTATCTATATTGGATCAGTCAACACTGAATCACTAACTGGACCTTCGGTAAGATATTATATACTTAACAAAAACTTGGGGGGAAGGGTTCACTCTCTAACACCACAAAAACGACCACAGAACAAAAATAATAGATTGAATTGAATTAATAAGTATTCTCTTTGTCGCGTTAACGTAGGACCTACTTTTTATTCTTCTTCTATATCTTTGTGAGATTGATTCTGTATGCTTTACACAAGAATTCTATAGAAGGAAAATAATCTTCACAAAACAAAGAGGTTCAGAGGTTCAAGACATGGAAAAGACACATAAAATGTAGAACCACCGATTGAACACTAAGCAGAAAAGACAGCATACAGAACTGGACTGCTATCCTTGTCTGAAAATTTTTGTCAAGTATGTGTCAATGAGACATAGTCCATCTGTGGCGCATACTTAAGAAAATAGAAGTTTTTAAATGGGGGTGAAAGAAGAATGGAATTGTCGGGTATCGTTCACAGATAGATCTAATGTTCTGATATTAAAATTTGATTCAATTTTAGTATATTCTCAGCTGTGCGTTGTAAAATTTGTAATGTAATTTAAAGTTTGACCGTAATCATGATTTCACTGCAAAGAAGACTTCAAAAAAAAATTAAATTTCACAGTTATTTCATTATTAAAATCAATTCATTTTTCTTCCAGGCAATCGAGCGAGCTATACGAGAAACATACGAAAGTGCTCGAGCAAATCCGAGCCGAACATCAGTCGTTCATTTCAAAGTTTCACGGCAGGGAATTACATTGACTGATAATGCAAGAAAGTGAGTAATCAATCTTTCATATAAACTACAATTTTATCAGTGCTCTGAGATCCTCAGGCTAGGCATGGTTTATTTTTTGTACTGGTATACCGTCGTCAAAATACCGGTATTGCCGTTACATTACGTCATTATCTCCTAATTAAAAAAGCTTGTTGTGTGTCTTAAGTGATATTAGATTTTTTAATACACTACACGGGTTACAGTATACATCAACCAATATCTCGCTTGGTGCCTGGGATCAACGATGTAAGTGTATTAAAAGGTCTATGTTCACCTGCACCAAACGAAATATTGTGCTTTCTGTTGTCACTGATACGACGAGGCAGCCATGTTCGTGTGGTTGTTGTTTTTTCACAAAGTGCTAGTTAAGACGAGCCAGGTAAGCAAGCGTGGGTGTGCGAGAAACAGTGAATTGTAGCGATCGTCGAGTTATTGCCCCACCAGTTACCGACTTCACAACATATCGGCATTGCGATTATTGACGTGTAGCAATATTCTAGAAAGCAAGATGCCGTTCTTCCGATATGTCGCCCAACTCTCTCTCAGGCTGGTGCAAATTGAAGATATTAGACATCTTTTGCATAAAATTTTCTTTGTGCATAGTTTCTTCATACAAACTCAAGCTCTGTTATTTTCTTCAGATTATTCTTTCGTCGACATTATCCAACACAAACAGTAACATTCTGTGGGTTGGATCCACAAGGTTCCGCTAACAAAGGTCAAAGTATGAGACGATGGGATGCTACTAAATTAAGAGGCAGCCATGAGGCTTGGTAAGTTGATATAAAGTTTTTATCAGGTTGAGGTTTTCTTCTCTCTCATATTCCGAGCCAAATAAAACTTGATATGTCGAAGGTTTAAAGCGAGAACCTTATATGCCCATTATCGCTGTTTTTAGAAAAATGAAATTAAATTTTCAACAGCTTAGTGCAACAAGGCAAAAATCGCTCCATTTTTACCATACTAGGCAATTAAATCAAAATTGAGATATAATTTCAATAATTCTGTGAAACTAACTCAATCAAGTCATTGAGGAACAGGATTTTACTTCAAAAATACAAAAAAAAAATCAAAATATCGAACAAAACAACTACTAGCGTGTAACCCTAAAACTGTTAACATTTGTCGCCACCTTCTCAATAACATCTGTGACATCTCGATGACAACGGAAGGTAACTGTCACAAGGAGTAGTGTTACGCTATGACAAAGATTTTGATGGATTTGGACATTTAAGGCATGGTATTTAATATATTAATAAAAAAAATATGGCATCAGAAACTCACCAACAAGATTAGTTGCCATTACGCGTCCCCGAACTTTGCATAGGTTAAGCCACAGGGCTATTTTGACGGTCAATGTTGAATTCACCATGGGCATGATACATTTTCAACAAACCAGAATGCACATATTCCAAAATTGAAATATTGATTTGAATAAATCCTAATCAAGATTGAATAATTTCGAATATACCAAAAGAATCAACACACCGAGAGCCCGAAGATGATGGCGATATCTCATTTTCGACAAAAATGGACTTGAACCGTTCTTGCACTGATCTCTCGATATATAGCAATGGAGTTAATCCCAATCAGACATTTATTTTTGTTAAACGTGAGGCTCCCAATGACCCGCATTTTGACAGCATGATCCTTTATCGACCTAATATGTCTCAAACCAAATTTTTTGATTGGGGGCTGTGACCGTCTAAACCATGTGAAATTTTGGTGTTTTCCGATTAATATCGTCAAACACTCTTCCGACTGCCCACCTTTTAAAACTATGACTAGGGTTTCCAAAATAAACCAATAAATATGTTTTTTTTAATCATGCTATGCTGCAAAAGACGTATAATAACTGGAAAGACTTCTGAACCCACTAGTGTGCATAGATCTACATTAAATTACCATCGCCCGGGGCAGATATCATTTACCATACCGCTTCAGTTCCGTTTGGGTTGTTTTACCTCTAGAGTGCAGTTGCTGGTACTACATCTTTTAATAGCTCTTTGATATTAATCTTTTTTCTCTATTCAGGTTATTTGGATTTGTTGCTCGCACTCAAGCAGGATCGAGAGACAACACATGTCATGTATTTGCCGAATTAGATCCAGCACAACCTGGTCGAGCTATCGTCAATTTTGTAATGAGAGTTTTAATCGGTTCAAATCGTCAGAATAGTAACTGATTTGTGTGTCTTGTCTTTCTTATTACATCATAGGTGTCATGACGTCACTCACTTGATGATGTCATGTAAAAGTATCAACACACTTGGCTGCACATGACACAATCACATCACGGAATGGGATAAACGCTGAAGGCGCAGTTCAAAAAATGAGTATGATGCAAAACAATACACTGATAAGCAGAGTAGGACAGTGCTCAGTGACCCACAGTGGACAAAACATAAGATGGGTCAATCCACTTGCATAACTTCTATAAAATCAAGTCGGACTAAAAAATGAACTCTTGCCTCTGGACTGGCTGATAAAGATCCTACAATTATGATCCTATGAATTATGATGCGCCATCTCAGCAAAATCCAATTTCCAGAAAAAGTTTATACAGAGATAAGACATCATGGATTTTATTGATTTAGATCAGTTGTTCTCAATCTCAACACATAAATACCTCCTCAACACTTTGTTTTATTGCTGCGCAGAAACCTCTATATACCCAAAAAAGCAGAAAGGAAATTACTTGCCATTCCGAAAATCATTGGGAAAGCTCTTGATAACCTTTGTGAGCCACTATTGAGGGGCACAGCACAGGCTGACAAACAATGATCTAAGTACATTACGGTTAATGCGGCAAATGAATCTTAAATAATTTGAAGTGATAAACTTCTAGTTGAACGAAAATATTTGTGTGCAGGTTTCAACATAGCCAAACTAATTTTAATATCTAATTTCTCCCAAAAAATATATCAAAATTGACAATTTACAAACTGATTCTGTGTTACTTTTCTACATACTTCCAATTTGTAGCACAGAGCACATTTTAAACGATAGAGGTCAATCGTTGTCAGATAAATTGACATCAACTTTAGGCTGCCATGTTCCAATTTTGTATTATAGATGGTACTTTTTATTGGGCGATTTTTGTTTGTTAATAATGTCTTTATCGTGATTATTTTCGGTGTTCTTACTTGAATTTATCTTTAACTTTTTAACAATGAACTAACAATTTTTATTAACAAGATTTAGAATGAAATTTATATTATTTTCAATCAATATATGAATCCATGAATCCGCCAGGAGGATGTGAATCTCAACATGGCTATTTCAAAAAATAATCGAAAATTGTTTTAATCTTTTGAAGACTTGGTATTTTCAATTCATGTCTCAAGTTTACAAAAACAAATTTATAAATCAACTTCTGTCATTATTTTGCAAACTATCGACTATTATAGATAAGATAAATAAACATAGCGTTGGTTTTGAATTGTGGTAAAAAATTTCATGATTTTTCTTGTCAAAACAAATCGATCTTTAAAACATTAGTTTCATTTTGTTAAGCGTGAGTCACTGATAACTTTGACTTGGCTGCAATTCAGAGGAAGGGGAAGTAGCTCTATTAAAGTCCTTAGCTCGCATTATTAGAGATCCATCTAAAAAAAGACGAAAGCGTCCTTCAAAACACGCTCAATTTTGCTCATCCAGCGAATTATATTTATCACTTTAGAGCTTTAAAACTCGCGTGAATAGCGATGGGGTCTCCCTAGTTCCTATTTCTGCATTTCATGTAGCTCGTTGCACTTCAGTGGCTTTAGGAGAATTTTCAAGTATGATTTGTCTCCCTTGGCCTTGCTCTGAACGAATTTTGTTAAAAGAAAAAAAAATTACTGATAGATATTTGAACTTGAACTTTTGTTGAAAATTATCATTGCTATAATGAGGCCACATCACACATGAAATTTTCTGAACTGGGTCGAATTGTGACAATACTTCAATTTTTATTGAAGTTTGGTTCCAAACAAGGCCGGCAGCAGTTAAAAGGATCTAACAGCGGTAACTACAACTTGCAGTGTCAGCAACTGCACCCGAAGTATAAAACAGAGTTGAACCGCTATGGTAAAGTGCAGTGAGAGTATCGGCCCTGAATGATGCTAGATCACTCAACACTACAGGCATGTTCATCGAGGCATGTTTTGTAAAGTACGAGTCACTGATGGATCGCGCCGATGAGGTGCGGTCCATCTGTGACTTATGCTTGACCAATTTAATGGGACTTGTTGACCACATGTTCTAGAGATGTTTGAATTCTCCTGGATTTATCGTTTTTTCTTTATTTTTACCTATGAAATGAATGTTATTTTTGTGCTTGAAATATTTGTAAAAAATTACAATTTTATTCTTTAATGTTCCAATGTAAATAAAATGTGCTGACTGGAAAAGATGTTTTTTCTTGCCACAGGTTTGGTGGGGGGAGGCTTGGCTCTCGTAAAAAAATTTTAAGGGAGAGAACTATCCCTATGCATTTACTTGTGTATCTTGTCCTCAGAATAGTGTATTTTCTCGACAAAAGGGAAAAAAAAAAAATTTTTAGCGCGACTATTGATGCAGAGAACTTAAAAAACTTTGAGCCCCCCATCTCGAGATTTGGCACCCTGCGCGCCACTGTTTCATACAACTGTGTGTTAAAAAGGCATAGGTTTAGAATTTGAATTCCGTTGACTTATCACGCGTGAAAGGCGACTCGAGAGTGGTAAAAAACGATTTGGTGGTATTTGCCCTGGGCGACAGTAGTACCCCCTAGAGTATTATCAGATATCACGAAAATGTTCATAAAGGCATGTTTTGCCAAGCATGAGTCACTGATAGATCGCCCCATGTGCTGTCCATCTGTCTCCAGTAGAATGCCGCAAATACCCGAAACCTTTCTGAAAACCGGGCGCCCAGTTACCTCCATGATCAAAAATCATGACCACTAGGAGAATTTGGCATTCAATATATCAGGTTAATTAAGTTAGAGCATCATGCGTCCAACGCATGATCAAAAAAATTACTATAAGCGATTAAAACCGGCCCAGATAGTTCCAGAACTAGTTTTAATGTTTATGTTGTGATCACATCGAAAAGAAAATATCCCGCCTAAGACTAACTTGAATGGTCACATAAAGTGTATAAATGCGAGTGCATTTTTATCCATTGGGGAGATAAGGAGGAATCTAAGATTAGTTTGTATTTGGATTCTGAATTTATTCCTTGTGTTCAATCATATTAAAGAATATCAACTTTGGTCTTTATCTCATCTTCTATCTTGACCCTTCGGGGTTAAGATATACCCTATAACCTCATTCGCTAAAGCTTTGGGAATACGCATCGAGCTACGCATCTCTGATCGTCAGGACGCAGATTCGAATCTCGCGAGGGATGATGATTATATGCGAGAGGTCTGCTGGACGCCTCGCCGGTGCACGGATTCCGACTTCCTCCACCAACCAGGTCTATGCGTTGGAAAAATGAGAAATATGATAATCCAAAAACCTTCAACTCGATTCGGAATTGGCATCTTCTGCGCGAGAGGTCGTTTTCGCCATATGATCATGCTGTATTCTCGGCTTTCCTCACCCGCATGGTAAAAATGATATCTTATCCGACCCTAAAAATATATTTTGAGAGTTGGAATTGATTAAATATTGAGCTCAACTCTGTATCAAAGGTTTTATAAAACTTACTTTTTAAAACCATCGGAGGAATATCATAGCAAAACCTTTGGTTTGCGAGCTGGAACGAGGGAATTTGTCAGTAGTGGAAGACGAACTAATCCAATTTCGTTCAGATAGAGGTAGGGCTGGGCGAAATCGAATCATTTGAAATTCGAATAATATTTTCGAAACGAATCGAATTCGCTGTGAATAACAAATATCCCATTTTTACTATTACAATTTGTCTTCATTGTGAAAACCAAGAAGTTTATAGTGTATTTTCAATGTGGACATAATACAAGGACAAAATATAATCGATTGTGGTCAAATTGGCCAAAATCGATTGTATTTAGTCGTTAAACATAAAAATTCTTGTCCAATTGGTATTTGTTCCTATGAACGATTCATGATTGATTCGAATATATTGTGCTTTGAATCGGTTCGATCCACCGAATCAAATTGCCCAGCCCTAGAGAGGAGAAGACCGTAATTAAGCAGCTCGCGATAGAGACATTAAACCTTGTTTCCGCGTGAAGCTGGATGTACCCGCTCAGTATTGGCATAATTAAATGGATGAATGAATTTTATTTTCTGCAATTAACAATGTCCTGTTACTGTTCAAACACCCCTAACAAGTTACGATATCTATCTCACATTTTGCCATCACATTCAGCAATCCAGTGAGCTGTGGTTTACAGTCGCCTGCCCAATGGGGACCTTGCCTTTGAAGCTTCTCTTGCTCAGTAACACAACAAAAGGTTTTACTGAATATTAAAAACCGAAAGTCCAAATCCGGTATTACCTTTCCGACTCCGATTACAGAAGACGAGCCATGAGAGCTTGAAGCGCCTGATATCGGTTAATCATTAACATACCTGGTCATAAAATTCCAAAACTTGTATTGTAGACGTGTGTATTAAATATATGCGAGTGAAAGTTTACAACGAGGCACGGACGGCGACCAGTCAGTTCAGTAAGATGTGAAAGCGGGGTTATAGGTATTCTAGGCTCGATATCTTAATGAAAAGATGGCCGAAGCTAACGCAAATCGGAATCAGCAAAATGTGTATCACATCCACATCAACACGGCGCAACATCGAAATGAAGAAACAACGGTGAATGTACAAGGCGACGTCGTTCAGTGAGTCATACATTTTTCTTAACAATATGTCCCACACTCACTAGTGTATTTAAGGGGGGGGGGGGGGGGGGGGGGGGGCCAACACATCGCCAACCAAAAATAAATGCAGAACGGCATTCTAAGTGCTTTGGACGTCGGAAATCTAAAAAATGTTCGCGTGCCTTCGGCGCGCATAACATATCATACTTATTTAGCCTATTTATGATCCTGAAATTCCCATTTCTAGAGTACTTTCTCGCCTTCGGCGTTATTTTTGGTATTTTATGTAATGATATACTACAAAAACTATTTTCCAGTAAAAAGCCCTTTTTCCCTACCCCCCCTCCTTTTCAAGCTTATGAATACGCCACTGTTCATACGTATATAGCTCGAAATAGCCCATGGGGGTGTCAAGATTTTGAATTTTTTATGAGAACATAAATGAAATCCCCATGTTTTCATAATGTGATATCGATTCTTATTGACTCTTCTGCATCAGAAATATAACTTTTCAAGTATTGGACGCCAATAAATGGTGCATTAGCTACATAAACATTGCACGCAGTGGCGCAGAAACTTGTAAGATAGTTGGGGGGAGTTGGGTGGGAGCAAAATTCTAATAAGATTTCGTAGTCAAAATATGATGACATAATAGGCGCCGTGGACAAAAACTTCTCCCTAGCAAATAGTGCCTTTTATAATATGTCGAGATTGGCGCCACTGGAGTGAAAATTGTTTGTGAAATGAAATCTTAGGGCAGTAATCGGGCGAAACAAGTCGCTGTCCTCTCCCCAACTAAACACGCTGATGACTGCCCCTTACATGATATCGTAATAAGTTTATTTCGAGTATGCAATGGGAAAGAAAAAGTAATAATTTGTGTGAAAAGTAAAACTTTACCATTTATTTTGTTCAATATTAGTCGCCTTCCATTCACGCTGGGAATACCTTAGGGCAATTCAAAAGCCCATTCTTCAACGGTAGGTGTGATGGTCTGAAGGCTATCATGATTACAGCACGGGTTCGAGTCCCGTCGACCCCGGTTTGTTAATCCGTCCATCACTCAACCCAGAGTGCAATAACTTCTGTAGGCTGGGCCAAACCGGGAAAATATTATCTTCCCAACAACACTAACCCTGTCCGTCTACGTCCTGGTCCTGGTCACTTGTACGGGACATTGGTCAAGGTGATGCTCTCCTATAAGGAGTGGCAATAAAATAATCCCATAGGGGCAAAAAATGGCACGAGGTCAGCCCAGGTGTATCTTTCATTATATACACTATAACAAAAGTACAATAAAATCACTGGTCATTTGCAGTAATTGTATATTTCTAAAATTAAAAAAACGACATGTTGATAGGATTTTTTCCAATTATGGGCTGTTGATGGACCACACTCTCGCGGTATTTTGACATATTTAGCCAAAGAAGTCAATTTTGATTTTTTTATACTTCCAAGTAAAATTACTGTTAAATACCAGTGATTTTGTTGCATTTTTCGTTAGAGTGTAGGTAGAATATTAATCCTTTGCATCTTTCCTTTCAGAAACAAACAAACTGAGATTGTTGCGCATGAAATAGGACAAATTGTTATTCCGTCGACAAATGAAGGTTTGTTAGTGATTACTTTAATATGGTATTTGATAAATTGAAGTCACTTGTGTTAGTATTTACATCATCAAACACACTTGAAACGTGTACTCCTCTCTCAGTTTTTTCCAGTATTATAAACATAACCAACCAATCATATGGACAGTCCAACCAAGCCTACCCTAGCCATTACGACCTGGGTCGAGTTGAAGGGAAGGGTGCCCGGTTAGCTCAGTCAGTAAAGCGTTGAGAATACGCTTCGATCTACGCACTTCCAACGTCTTGGTTCGAATCCCGAGAGGGATGAATATATGCGAAAGGTTCACATGAGCACTTCTCACGGCTTCCTCCACCAACTATGTCCATTTATGAAAAATGAGTAAATTGATAAGCTAAAAAGCTTGACTCCCGATTCGGAACTGGTGTCTGCACGGAAGGTCGCGGTCCACCATACGATTAAGAGGTTTTCCCGGATTTCCTATCCCGCAGAATAAAAAAAAATTCCCATCCTATTCTAATGTACTAACTTAGATTCGAAATTGAGATACACAAACTGCTTTACCAACGTGTCGACCACCAAGGTGTCTGGTACTTTGGATATTAGTGGACGCGGTGGCCTAGTGGTTAAACATGTTGGCATCACAAGTTGAAGACCTCGGGTTCGAGTCCCAGCGACTCCGGCTCGCATGTCCATGCCAACCACTCAACACACGGTGTGATAGCTTGGGTGGGCTAAGACGAACGGGAAAAGATCATATATTTCCAGCGATTGTAACATTGTAGTAGTCATTGATTTTTATCATACGTGACTCTCTTTTTGACGTTATTAATAAAATAATTTAAATTATTCTTCGTTTTGTTAAGCATTAAACCGATTTGGGCTTTCCAGTTTTCCCCAGCACGTCCCAATTCCCAACATGCACCCTAGATACAATATACTACAAGCACAAGATATTGCATTGGAGATGAATTTATTTTTATTTTTATTGAAATTCCCTCTGAACAAGGCCCGAAGCAGTGCCTGAAAGAAACCAACTAAAGGCCACTTAATTGCAAAGTTATCTAAAGATGTAGTACCAGTGACTGCACTATGGACGAAAAACATTCCAAATGAAACTGAACCGCTAAAGTGCAAGGAGTGGTATCTGACCTGGGCGATGGTGAAACCATCTACCACTTCTTCAATATCGTGGATTCTTCGGTTTCAAAAGTTTTATTTTGTCAAGTATTAACCACAGATGAAACGCGTCTCATTGGCGCGATCCATCAGTGGCTCATACTGCACAAAATACGTTTGTGTTGCAACTTTCCGATTATATTTGTCACACTTACGTTTTGTAACAGGTAATGCAGAACGAAATATTAATACAGAACGAGGAAACGTTGCCGAAGGTGTGGATGCAATGAATCTTGGAGAAACATCTCGAGATGATAAAACAAAAAAGAAAGGTAAATAAATACGTGAGTGAGAGACGCTAGGGCTACTATCATCTACACTTGAATGCTGACAAGAACTGACATAACAATTAATCTGTGAATCAACAGAAACTAATCATTTTTTTTTTATTGATCATTATTTGACCATACACTGGAATTTCAGGCTTTTACACTCTTATTATTATTATTATTATTATTATTTATTCTATTTGACACAAGTGCAAAGCATATTTAAAAACAACCTGTACATTCCTCCCCGACGGTTATAAAACCGGCGTACATGACCATTATAGATGTAGAATTTGGGCTAGCTAACTTGGCACCCATTACTCCCAATCTACTTATTTTAAGATCGTTTTGGCTTTCTACGAAAGTTGGGACCGAATAGGGATTCGAGAGCAACACAAAACCAAGGTAACGAAGGACAGGAAATATTGAAGTTGAGAAAAGCATGTTTGAGAGGTATGGGGTTGCAATACGATCTTTTTTGGAGGAGATTTTCTTTTAATTTTTATAGCTGACTACAGGCGGCCACTTACCAATGAACAGGTTAAGAGTTGTTGGAAATATGTGATCTTTCCCGCTCGGCTTAGCTCATAGAATTTATGATTCGATCTGATTCGAAAACAAGAGATCCGGATCAGATTAAAATTTCAAATGATTCGGTTTTTCTCATCTCTAGTCACCGTATACCAGTGATGTGATTTCGTACGCCACAGTCGAGTGTGTCGTGAAGTTAGATGAACTGAAAAAGTTTCCACGAATCGGTTTATGATAGATCGATTCGTGGAAACTGATGTAAAAATCACGCAGTGACGAAAAGCGACACGCAATGACGTATGCTGTCGATTTTAAAATATGGTAAAATGATTCACGGACAGGATTTTTCCCATGTTTACCAGCGGAACTATGATAGCAACTTGAAAACTTGCTTCTGTAAACGAGCTCACGATATCGTAGAACTTGCTACCATTAGCGATTAAAGGTTGGGGTGACATGCCCCCCCCCCCCGCTGGCCGGAGGAAATCGCACAATGAACTTTTAAGTAGTGGTTTGAAACAGAAAATATGCAGAATTCATTACGCTTCATCGACCAATTTGAAGCTCTCAAGTCCCATTTCCAACATGCTTCGCGTTTTCGGCTGTTGCGTCGTGATATGCATGAAAAGCAATTCCATTGTCTGTAACACTGATTATTACGCCGCAATTTGACCACAAAAAAATCTGATTTCGTTAATTTTAATAAAAAATATCTTACTTTTGCAGCAAGAGCAACAGCTTATTTCTCACAAGCCAAGTTTGAAGAAGCCTCTGAGTTATTAGAAGATCTGGAAAAACTTCACAACACTAAAAACCTGGACACCTTACTTATGCTCGCCGAATGTTATCTCCAATTGGGAAGAGAAGTGAAGGCCAATAAATCCATCAAGCATGTTCGTCAAATTGTTATGGCACCGTATGGACTTGACGTCAAATATATCATGGCAGTTGCATTGGATTTAATCAAAAATTATTCCTATATCAGACCAATGATCTTGCTTCGAATTGCGGGTGATCTGCTCAGAGCGTCCTCGTGCGAGCCTGACAATGTAATGATAGAGATCGCAACATGCATATATGAAACATGCCGCGCACTTAAGGCCATGATAACGCTTGGAAATAGATCCAAAATTATCGCCCTCGATCATGGAATTCCGTACATGGAAGAAATGCTTGACATTCTGAGTGAAGTAAAAAACGCGGACAAGATGAAGTTGGCGCTCAAGCTAGGCGAAAGTACAAATGACATTGGCTCGGTGTACTTTTCCGCGAAACGTTATGAGGAAAGTATTAAAATCAATCAACGTGGTGTTAGACAGGTTGAAAAGCATCTAGAGGCAAACGCTTCAAATTACCGCATTTACGGGGATTTACTCCACAATATCGGTGTTGCGTATAGTAGTTGGCATAAGTATCCAGAAGCAAAGTCTTTTTTTGAAAAAGCTTTAGAAGCCAGAAGTAATGCGTTGGATTACAAGAACGAAACTGAAAGAAACGGTGAACTCGAAAAAACAAGAAGAGAGATTGAAAAATGCAAGGATTAAAAAGAAATTCAATCATTAATTTCATAAGAATATTAAATATATATTGAACATATATTAAATTTATATGGAATTTATTGTTGCGAATTATTAATATTAGCATAAACAGGACAAAATCGAATC
Organism: Styela plicata; assembly: GCA_963675895.2. Taxonomy (NCBI): domain Eukaryota; kingdom Metazoa; phylum Chordata; class Ascidiacea; order Stolidobranchia; family Styelidae; genus Styela; species Styela plicata. Next base: position 4,842,247 of record OZ023149.1, read on the forward strand.
AATCGGAATTCGAATCTGATTCGGATAATTTTTTCAAGTCGGATCGAATCATTAATTTCATAAAAATATTAAATATCCCATATTTACTATTAAAACCTGTCTCCATTATGAAAATCATGAAATTTATTGTTGCGAATTATTAAAATTAGCATAAACAGACTTAAAAGCATTGTATTTTGAATTACCTCCATGCCCAAAAACGATAGTGTTTATTTTTTTAACGACAAAATACAATCGATTTTGGTCAAATTTGACCAAAATCGGTTGAATTTTGTCGTTAAAAATGAAAATTGCACTTTATTTAGCGAGTTTTTTTATTATTATCCATTTGCGATTAATTTGTGTTTCGATTCGAATCATATTACCCAGACCTAATTGTCTCCTCTTTTAATTTGTTTGTGATCAATTTAGACAAATCTTAATAACAGTTTTCCTTTTATTGAATATCTATAGACTAGCTTCCTACTGTACAGAAATGACTCTTGTGGTACAGTATCAGAGTATATTCATCTGAACCACATTATAAATCTCCTACTTTTTTTCAATAAATATTTGCCGATTACAACATAGTTTAATATTTATCTTTGTAAATATAGTCCTTTCTTTGGCCAATTTGCGACCAATTCGGACAAATATTTTTGTCCGGTATCTTTTTGGTCAAAATATAGTCATTTAGAATTCCAATTCTATTCGGACAATTTATTCGAATCGAATCGCTTACTTTATTTAAAAGCGATTATTGGTTTTTTATTTTAAAAATTGTCTTAGTTATTTGAATAAAGTGAAGTATGAAGAAGAATGCATTATTGATGACATAGACATATTAAAAACCAACTGCACCATCAATTTACCATCTGTTCGAAATAAATTTGATAAAAAACATGAATATTTTGTTGTATTTCGCCGTTAAAAAGTGACATTTCCAAATTGTTTCACAAGTTTTAGTTTGTAAGTTGGGCTTGGCGACTGGGCGATTCGATGATTCGAATCTATTCGAAGTCCAAATTATTCGAATCAGTCGAGATTCGGCAATTGGAACAAAATATTTATACGACAAGGCTGATTTACCTTGTTACGATCACAATAGTGTAAACTTTTGTCGAATTTCCTCGTTCTTTCAATTAGGGCTGGGCATTTCGATTCCGTGAATCGAATCGATTTGAAGTACAGATTATTCGAATCAATCGTGAATCGGTGATAAGAACAAAAACAAAATGCAATCGATTTTGGTCAAATTTGACCAAAATCGATTGTATTTTGTAGTTAAAACGAAAATCTTAGCCCCTGTACTGGAGTATAATTGAAAATACATTGCCTTTGAGTATTTATGTTTATATTTGCAATTTTTAACTGTAAGTGTCCTAATTATCATAATGGACACAATAATAGTAATAGTAAATAAAAAGTCAGCGATTCGAACTTTGAATTTCAAATGATTCTGTTTTGCCCAGCCCTACTTTCAATAAATAAAAGGGAAATAGAACAATAAATCGTCTTTAATACCTTGTTTATATCGGTGTTCAATGAATTCGTGACCATAAAACCGGTGATTTTGATTTTAGGTGAAATTTCCGATGTTGAAATGTGGACAGTTACTCTTTTTTTGCGAATCGACCCAACTCGGTATCCAGATCATATTCAAATTCTGAAAGATTCGATTTTGCCTATCTCTATTTGTAGGATCAATGTTCGACTGATTCGAAGCAATTGTGCTTCGACGCGATTCGAGTTACCCTAGCTTTATTTGTAGAATTGAGGTACGACTGATTCGAAGCAATTGTGCTTCGACGCGATTCGAGTTACCCGAGCTTTATTTGTAGAATTGAGGTACGACTGATTCGAAGCAATTGTGCTTCGACGCGATTCGAATTGCTCGAGTTTTCTTTGCTGTATTTATAGAATCGATGTACGACTGATTCGAAGCAATTGTGCTTCGACGCGATTCGAGTTACTCGAGTTTGCCCAGCTCTATTTCCAATTATCGATGTACGACTGATTCGAAGCAATTGTGATTCGACGCGATTCGAGTTACTCGAGTTTGCCTAGCCCTATTTGTAGGATCGTTGTACGAATGATTCGAAGCAATTGTGCTTCGACGCGATTCGAGTTGCTCGAGTTTGCCTAGCCCTATTTGTAGGATCGTTGTACGACTGATTCGAAGCAATTGTGCTTCGACACGATTCGAGTTACTCGAGTTTGCCTAGCTCTATTTGTAGGATCGTTGTACGACTGATTCGAAGCAATTGTGCTTCGGCGCGATTCGAGTTACTCGAGTTTGCCTAGCTCTATTTGTAGGATCGTTGTACGACTGATTCGAAGCAATTGTGCTTCGGCGCGATTCGAGTTACTCGAGTTTGCCTAGCCCTATTTGTAGGATCGTTGTACGAATGATTCGAAGCAATTGTGCTTCGGCGCGATTCGATTTACTCGAGTTTGCCTAGCTCTATTTGTAGGATCGTTGTATGAATGATTCGAAGCAATTGTGATTCGACGCGATTCGAGTTACTCGAGTTTGCCTAGCTCTATTTGTAGGATCGATGTATGAATGATTTGTGCTTCGACGCGATTCGAACCAAGTAAATGAATTGCTCAGCACTAATCACACTGTTCGACACGGCAAAAGATCAACAAAAATTTTGCCAAGTCATGTTGTGTTAAGCATGGGCAACTAATGGATCGCGCCGCCGAGGCGCGGGCCATTATTGACCCATGTTTGACAAAATCAGTTTTCAATTACTTGACTGTTGCCTTATTGTGTTTTAGATAATATTTTCGGATTTCCATAAATTAAAATTGCTATTTCAGATAATTTAATACTATTTTTATATTTCCAATCGTTTTGGGTGGATCACCCTGATCAAAGCTCAGTATCAGCTGATGCTTGAAGACGAACAGGGTTTACTGTTGTTGCAATAAGAAGATCTTTCTGGTTCAGCCGGGGCTGCCAAAGTTATCACACCCTGGGTGTCGTGGTGGACACGAATAAACAAGCCGGACTTGCTGGGACTCAAGCCCGTGAATTTCAACCTACAATGCCGACATGATAACCACCATGCTATCGTGCCAAGTTTTATACGATGATTATATGTTTGTCAAAAGCTAAAAATTTTTGTGGTGATAAATAAATCATTCAATTTATGGGAATTTAATATTCTTCCAAGAGGCGTTAAAAATAACATTTAATGTGAACCTCGAGCTCTTGGTCTGTCTGAAAGTTTCTTATCCTTAAAGTGAGAATGAGGCATAAAAATAAGGTTATCGGAATAATTTTTTTCGTTCGAAAAGCAAAACCGTTTATATTTTTCTAGATGAAAGGTATTGATCATAGAGCAATTAATGGACATATACCACTATAAACTATGCGTCGAAGTTCCAGGGAAATATAAATTATAATGCAAAAAAGGAAAAATAAAACCTTTTCGTTGTCTACTGAACTTTGTCAACACATATGTTACATATGGATCGCGCCGTCGAGGGTAAACAGGCAGCGGAACATGTCTCTCCTACGATTTTGGAATTTTAACCAAATTATCTTCGAAATAATCAAAATTTTCGTGCGCCTTCAGCTTGAAATTATGTAATATACAGAGTCTTGTAGATTTTTTCACCAAATTATGTATTTTTCTTGAGCATGGGCCACTGCTGGGTCGCGAGGCCAAGGCGCGGTCCATCTGGGGCTTGTGGTTAAAAAAATTCTGGCTAGGATATAACAGGATTTCATGTTTATTCTGCGAGAGAGGGAAGCCGAGAGTACGACTGAATCATGGCGAACAACGGCCTCTCGTGCAGACACCCGTTCAAAATTAGACGGAGGTTCTTGGTTTATAATGTTCTTCATTCATCCAGCCTGGACCTGGATCCAGGACCTGGTTCGTCGGGAAGCCGTAAGTAGGGCTTACGTGAACTACCGTACCCAGGCGAAGTTCCCAGCATCTTTAAAGCATTCGAACCTACGTCTGCTGTCGATTTTAAAATATGGTAAAATGATTCACGGACAGGATTTTTCCCATGTTTACCAGCGGAACTATGATAGCAACTTGAAAATTTTGCTTCTGTAAACGAGCTCACGATATCGTAGAACTTGCTACCATTAGCGATTAAAGGTGGGGGTGACATGCCCCCACCCCCCCCCCCCCCCCCCCCCTCCGCTGACCGGAGGAAATCGCACAATGGACTTTTAAGTAGTGGTTTAAAACAGAAAATATGCAGAATTCATTACGCTTCATCGACCAATTTGGAGCTCTCAATTCTCAGCTCCCATTTCCAACATGCTTCGCGTTTTCGGCTGTTGCGTCGTGATATGCATGAAAAGCAATTCCACTGTCTGTAACACTGATTATTACGCCGCAATTTGACCACAAAAAATTCTGATTTCGTTAATTTTAATAAAAAATATCTTACTTTTGCAGCAAGAGCAACAGCTTATTTCTCACAAGCCAAGTTTGAAGAAGCCTCTGAGTTATTAGAAGATCTGGAAAAACTTCACAACACTAAAAACCTGGACACCTTACTTATGCTCACCGAATGTTATCTCCAATTAGGAAGAGAAGTGAAGGCCAATAAATCCATCAAGCATGTTCGTCAAATTGTCATGGCACCGTTTGGACTTGACGTCAAATATATCATGGCAGTTGCATTGGATTTAATCAAAAATTCTTCCTATATCAGACCAATGATCTTGCTTCGAATTGCGGGTGATCTGCTCAGAGCGTCCTCGTGCGAGCCTGACAATGTAATGATAGAGATCGCAACATGCATATATGAAACATGCCGCGCACTTAAGGCCATGATAACGCTTGGAAATAGATCCAAAATTATCGCCCTCGATCATGGAATTCATTCTGAGTGAAGTAAAAAACGCGGACAAGATGAAGTTGGCGCTCAAGCTAGGCGAAAGTACAAATGACATTGGCTCGGTGTACTTTTCAGCGAAACGTTATGAGGAAAGTATTAAAATCAATCAACGTGGTGTTAGACAGGTTGAAAAGAATCTAGAGGCAAACGCTTCAAATTACCGCATTTATGGGGATTTACTACACAATATCGGTGTTGCTTATAGTAGCTGGCATAAGTATTCAGAAGCAAAGTCTTTTTTTGAAAAAGCTTTAGAAGCCAGAAGTAATGCGTTGGATTACAAGAACGAAGCTGAAAGAAACGGTGAACTCGAAAAGACAAGAAAAGAGATTGAAAAATGCAAGGATTAAAAAGAAATGTTATTTCGCTGTGCATACAAACCGATTATACCTATATATCACGCTTTTACCATCAGTAAATACATATATAGGATGAATTCACTATGACGGTTCGTTTGATTTTGATGTTCTCCCCTTAGAACGCAGTTACTGGCTCCACATCTTGTACTTGCTTCTATTAGATGGTCGTTAGTTTCATTTATTTTAGGCCCAGTTTTCTGGGAGTTATTTTCAATGAAGAAAAAAATGCAGACTAACAGGAATCTTAAATACATTATTTGCTCCCGAATAAATATTTTTCGGTTGTAAAATTTTGCAAGAATCGCTTGCACATATTGACATAATTTGATAGATTTTATAGGTTTCCTTATTAGCAATTATTTGAATACACGAAATCAATTTCAATGAATACTCTGAAAATTTCACGATGTAACAGGACAGACGTATCAATCTTCTCGGGCATTTGAATATTTTGGTCACTAGGGGCAGGACAAAATCGAATCAATCGAAATTCGAATCTGATTCGGATAATTTTTTCAAGTCGGATTCAATCATTAATTTCATGAAAATATTAAATATATATTGAACATATATTAAATTTTTTTTATGGAATTTATTGTTGCGAATTATTAATATTAGCATAAACAGGACA
>OZ023149.1:4848190-4898917 GCA_963675895.2 Styela plicata
AGGGCTAGGCAAACTTGAGTAACTCGAATCGCGCCGAAGCACAATTGCTCCGAATCGTTCGTACAACGATCCTACAAATAGAGCGGGGCAAACTCGAGCAACTCGAATCGCGCCGAAGCACAATTGCTTCGAATCAGTCGTACAACGATCCTAGAAATAGAGTTAGGAAATCTCGAGTAACTCGAAACGCGTCGAAGCACAATTGCTTCGAATCATTCGTACAACGATCCTAGAAATAGAGTTAGGCAAACTCGAGCAACTCGAATCGCGCCGAAGCACAATTGCTTCGAATCATTCGTACAACGATCCTAGAAATAGAGTTAAGCAAACTCGAGTAACTCGAATCGCGTCGAGGCACAATTGCTTCGAATCAGTCGTACATCGATTCTACAAATAGAGCTAGGCAAACTCGAGCAACTCGAATCGCGTCGAAGCACAATTGCTTCGAATCAGTCGTACAACGATCCTACAAATAGATCAAGGCAAACTCGAGCAACTCGAATCGCGTCGAAGCACAATTGCTTCGAATCAGTCGTACATCGATTCTACAAATAGAGCTAGCCAAACTCGAGCAACTCGAATCGCGTCGAAGCACAATTGCTTCGAATCAGTCGTACAACGATCCTACAAATAGATCAAGGCAAACTCGAGCAACTCGAATCGCGTCGAAGCACAATTGCTTCGAATCAGTCGTACCTCAATTCTACAAATAAAGCTAGGGTAACTCGAATCGCGTCGAAGCACAATTGCTTCGAATCAGTCGTACAACGATCCTACAAATAGATCAAGGCAAACTCGAGCAACTCGAATCGCGTCGAAGCACAATTGCTTCGAATCAGTCGTACCTCAATTCTACAAATAAAGCTAGGGTAACTCGAATCGCGTCGAAGCACAATTGCTTCGAATCAGTCAAACACTGATCCTACAAATAGAGATAGGCAAAATCGAATCTTTCAGAATTTGCATATGATCCGAATACCGAATTGGATCGATTCGCAAAAAAATAGTAACTGTCCACATTTCAATATCGAAAATTTCACCTAAAATCAAAATCCCCGGTTTTATGGTCACGAATTCATTGAACACCGATATAAACAAGGTATTAAAGACGATTTATTGTTCCATTTCCCTTTTATTTATTGAAAGTAGGGCTGGGCAAAACAGAATCATTTGAAATTCAAAGTTCGAATCGCTGACTTTTTATTTACTATTACTATTATTGTGTCCATTATGATAATTAGGACACTTACAGTTAAAAATTACAAATATAAACATAAATTTTTTCAGTTATACTCCAGTACAGGGGCGAAGATTTTCGTTTTAACTGCAAAATACAATCGATTTTGGTCAAATTTGACCAAAATCGATTGCATTTTGTCGTTAAAAATGAAAACTTCCACTTCCCTCAGCAAGTTTTTGTCTTATCACCGATTCACGATTGATTCGAATAATCTGTACTTCAAATCGATTCGATTAACGGAATCGAAATGCCAGCCCTAATTGAAAGAACGAGGAAATTCGACAAAAGTTTACACTTTTGATCGTAACAAGGTAAATCAGCCTTGTCGTATAAATATTTGTTTCCAATTGCCGAATCTCGACTGATTCGAATAATTTGGACTTCGAATAGATTCGAATCATCGAATCGCCCGGTCGCCAAGCCCAACTTACAAACTAAAACTTGTGAAACAATTTGGAAATGTCACTTTTTAACGGCGAAATACAACAAAATATTCATGTTTTTTATCAAATTTATTTCGAACAGATGGTAAATTGATGGTGCAGTTGGTTTTTAATATGTCTATGTCATCAATAATGCATTCTTCTTCATACTTCACTTTATTCAAATAACTAAGACGATTTTTAAAATAAAAAACCAATAATCGCTTTTAAATAAAGTAAGCGATTCGACTCGAATAAATTGTCCGAATCGAATTGGAATTCTAAATGACTATATTTTGACCAAAAAGATACCGCAAAAATATTTGTCCGAATTGGTCGCAAATTGGCCAAAGAAAGGACTATATTTACAAAGATAAATATTAAACTATGTTGTAATCGGCAAATATTTATTGAAAAAAAGTAGGGAATTTATAATGTGGTTCAGATAGAATATACTCTGATACTGTACCACAAGAGTCATTTCTGTACAGTAGGAAGCTAGTCTATAGATATTCAATAAAAGGAAAACTGTTATTAAGATTTGTCTAAATATATCACAAACAAATTAAAAGAGGAGACAATTAGGTCTGGGTAATATGATTCGAATCGATTCGAAACACAAATTATTCGCAAATGGATAATAATAAAAAAACTCGCTAAATAAAGTGCAATTTTCATTTTTAACGACAAAATTCAACCGATTTTGGTCAAATTTGACCAAAATCGATTGTATTTTGTCGTTAAAAAAATAAAACACTATCGTTTTTGGGCATGGAGGTAATTCAAAATACAATGCTTTTAAGTCTGTTTACGCTAATATTAATAATTCGCAACAATAAATTTCATGATTTTCATAATGGAGACAGGTTTTAATAGTAAATATGGGATAATTTTATTTTTTATGAAATTAATGAATCGATCCGACTTGAAAAAATTATCCGAATCAGATTCGAATTCTGATTGATTCGATTTTGTCCTGTTTATGCTAATATTAATAATTCGCAACAATAAATTCCATATAAATTTAATATATGTTCAATATATATTTAATATTTTTATGAAATTAATGGTTGAATCCGACTTGAACAAATTATCCGAATCAGATTCGAATTTCGATTGATTCGATTTTGTCCTGCCCCTAGTGACCAAAATATTCAAATGCCCGAGAAGATTGATACGTCTGTCCTGTTACATCGTGAAATTCAGAGTATTCATTGAAATTGATTTCGTGTATTCAAATAATCGCTAACAAGGAAACTTATAAAATCTATCCAATTATGTCAATAGGTGCAAGCGATTCTTGCAAAATTTTACAACCGAAAAATATTTATTCGGGAGCAAATAATGTATTTAAGATTCCTGTTAGTCTGCATTTTTTTCTTCATTGAAAATAACTTCCAGCAAGCTGGGCCTAAAATAGATTAAACTAACGACCACCTAATAGAAGCAAGTACAAGATGTTGAGCCAGTAACTGCGTTCTAAGGGGAGAACATCAAAAGGAAACGAACCGTCGTAGTGAATTTATCCTGTATATGTATTTACTCATGGTAAAAGCGTGATATATAGGTATAATCGGTTTGTATGCACAGCGAAATAACATTTCTTTTTAATCCTTGCATTTTTCAATCTCTCTTCTTGTTTTTTCGAGTTCACCGTTTCTTTCTGTTTCGTTTTTGTAATCCAACGCATTACTTCTGGATTCTAAAGCTTTTTCAAAAAAAGACTTTGCTTCTGAATACTTATGCCAACTACTATAAGCAACACCGATATTGTGGAGTAAATCCCCATAAATGCGGTAATTTGAAGCGTTTGCCTCTAGATGCTTATCAACCTGTCTAACACCACGTTGATTGATTTTAATACTTTCCTCATAACGTTTCGCTGAAAAGTACACCGAGCCAATGTCATTTGTACTTTCGCCTAGCTTGAGCGCCAACTTCATCTTGTCCGCGTTTTTTACTTCACTCATAATGTCAAGCATTTCTTCCATGTACGGAATTCCATGATCGAGGGCGATAATTTTGGATCTATTTCCAAGCGTTATCATGGCCTTAAGTGCGCGGCATGTTTCATATATGCATGTTGCGATCTCTATCATTACATTGTCAGGCTCGCACGAGGACGCTCTGAGCAGATCACCCGCAATTCGAAGCAAGATCATTGGTCTGATATAGGAAGAATTTTTGATTAAATCCAATGCAACTGCCATGATATATTTGACGTCAAGTCCAAACGGTGCCATGACAATTTGACGAACATGCTTGATGGATTTATTGGCCTTCACTTCTCTTCCTAATTGGAGATAACATTCGGTGACATAATAAAGGTGTCCAGGTTTTTAGTGTTGTGAAGTTTTTTCCAGATCTTCTAATAACTCAGAGGCTTCTTCAAACTTGGCTTGTGAGAAATAAGCTTTTGCTCTTGCTGCAAAAGTAAGATATTTTTTATTAAAATTAACGAAATCAGAATTTTTTTGTGGTCAAATTGGCGCGTAATAATCAGTGTTACAGACAGTGGAATTCCTTTTCATGCATACACACGACGCAACAGCCGAAAACGCGAAGCATGTTGGAAATGGAGCTGAGAATTGAGAGCTCCAAATTGGTCGATGAAGCGTAATGAATTCTGCATATTTTCTGTTTCAAACCACTACTTAAAAGTTCATTGTGCGATTTCCTCCGGCCAGCGGGGGGGGGCATGTCACCCCAACCTTTAATCGCTAATGGTAGCAAGTTCTACGATATCGTGAGCTCGTTTACAGAAGCAAGTTTTCAAGTTGCTATCATAGTTCCGCTGGTAAACATGGGAAAAATCCTGTCCGTGAATCATTTTACCATATTTTAAAATCGACAGCATACGTCATTGCGTGTCGCTTTTCGTCACTGCGTGATTTTTACATCAGTTTCCACGAATCGATCTATCATAAACCGATTCGTGGAAACTTTTTCAGTTCATCTAACTTCACGACACGCTCGACTGTGGCGTACGAAATCACATCACTGGTATACGGTGACTAGAGATGAGAAAAACCGAATCATTTGAAATTTTAATCTGATGCGGATCTCTTTTTTTCGAATCAGATCGAATCATAAATTCTATGAGCTAAGCCGAGCGGGAAATGTCACATATTTCCAACAACTCTTAACCTGTTCATTGGTAAGTGGCCGCCTGTAGCCAGGGTTATACACTCTAAAGAATGGCTATAAAAATTAAAAGAAAAACTCCACCGAAAAAGAGCATATACCAACCCCATACCTCTCAAACATGCTTTTCTCAACTTCAATATTTCCTGTCCTTCGTTACCTTGGTTTTGTGTTGCTCTCGAATCCCTATTCGGTCCCAACTTTCGTAGAAAGCCAAAACGATCTTAAAATAAGCAGATTGGGAGTAATGGGTGCCAAGTTAGCTAGCCCAAATTCTACATCTATAATGGTCATGTACGCCGGTTTTATAACCATCGGGGAGGAATGTACAGGTTGTTTTTAAATATGCTTTGCACTTGTGTCAAATAGAATAAATAATAATAATAATAATAATAAGAGTGTAAAAGCCTGAAATTCCAGTGTATGGTCAAATAATGATCAATAAAAAAAAATGATTAGTTTCTGTTGATTCACAGATTAATTGTTATGTCAGTTCTTGTCAGCATTCAAGTGTAGATGGTAGTAGCCCTAGCGTCTCTCACTCACGTATTTATTTACCTTTCTTTTTGTTTTATCATCTCGAGATGTTTCTCCAAATTCATTGCATCCACACCTTCGGCAACGTTTCCTCGTTCTGTATTAATATTTCGTTCTGCATTACCTGTTACAAAACGTAAGTGTGACAAATATAATCGGAAAGTTGCAACACAAACGTATTTTGTGCAGTATGAGCCACTGATGGATCGCGCCAATGAGACGCGTTTCATCTGTGGTTAATACTTGACAAAATAAAACTTTTGAAACCGAAGAATCCACGATATTGAAGAAGTGGTAGATGGTTTCACCATCGCCCAGGTCAGATACCACTCCTTGCACTTTAGCGGTTCAGTTTCATTTGGAATGTTTTTCGTCCATAGTGCAGTCCATTGGTACTACATCTTTAGATAACTTTGCAATTAAGTGGCCTTTAGTTGGTTTCTTTCAGGCACTGCTTCGGGCCTTGTTCAGAGGGAATTTCAATAAAAATAAAAATAAATTCATCTCCAATGCAATATCTTGTGCTTGTAGTATATTGTATCTAGGGTGCATGTTGGGAATTGGGACGTGCTGGGGAAAACTGGAAAGCCCAAATCGGTTTAATGCTTAACAAAACGAAGAATAATTTAAATTATTTATTAATAACGTCAAAAAGAGAGTCACGTATGATAAAAATCAATGACTACTACAATGTTACAATCGCTGGAAATATATGATCTTTTCCCGTTCGTCTTAGCCCACCCAAGCTATTACAACCGTGTGTTGAGTGGTTGGCATGGACATGCGAGCCGGAGTCGCTGGGACTCGAACCCGAGGTCTTCAACTTGTGATGCCAACATGTTTAACCACTAGGCCACCGCGTCCACTAATATCCAAAGTACCAGACACCTTGGTGGTCGACACGTTGGTAAAGCAGTTTGTGTATCTCAGTTTCGAATCTAAGTTAGTACATTAGAATAGGATGGGAATTTTTTTTTATTCTGCGGGATAGGAAATCCGGAAAACCTCTTAATCGTATGGTGGACCGCGACCTTCCGTGCAGACACCAGTTCCGAATCGGGAGTCAAGCTTTTTAGTTTATCAATTTACTCATTTTTCATAAATGGACATAGTTGGTGGAGGAAGCCGTGAGAAGTGCTCATGTGAACCTTTCGCATATATTCATCCCTCTCGGGATTCGAACCAAGACGTTAGAGGTGCGTAGATCGAAGCGTATTCTCAACGCTTTACTGACTGAGCTAACCGGGCACCCTTCCTTCAACTCGACCCAGGTCGTAATGGCTAGGGTAGGCTTGGTTGGACTGTCCATATGATTGGTTGGTTATGTTTATAATACTGGAAAAAACTGAGAGAGGAGTACACGTTTCAAGTGTGTTTGATGATGTAAATACTAACACAAGTGACTTCAATTTATCAAATACCATATTAAAGTAATCACTAACAAACCTTCATTTGTCGACGGAATAACAATTTGTCCTATTTCATGCGCAACAATCTCAGTTTGTTTGTTTCTGAAAGGAAAGATGCAAAGGATTAATATTCTACCTACACTCTAACAAAAAATGCAACAAAATCACTGGTATTTAACAGTAATTTTACTTGGAAGTATAAAAAAATCAAAATTGACTTCTTTGGCTAAATATGTCAAAATACCGCGAGAGTGTGGTCCATCAACAGCCCATAATTGGAAAAAATCCTATCAACATGTCGTTTTTTTAATTTTAGAAATATACAATTACTGCAAATGACCAGTGATTTTATTGTACTTTTGTTATAGTGTATATAATGAAAGATACACCTGGGCTGACCTCGTGCCATTTTTTGCCCCTATGGGATTATTTTATTGCCACTCCTTATAGGAGAGCATCACCTTGACCAATGTCCCGTACAAGTGACCAGGACCAGGACGTAGACGGACAGGGTTAGTGTTGTTGGGAAGATAAATTTTCCCGGTTTGGCCCAGCCTACAGAAGTTATTGCACTCTGGGTTGAGTGATGGACGGATTAACAAACCGGGGTCGACGGGACTCGAACCCGTGCTGTAATCATGATAGCCTTCAGACCATCACACCTACCGTTGGAGAATGGGCTTTTGAATTGCCCTAAGGTATTTCCAGCGTGAATGGAAGGCGACTAATATTGAACAAAATAAATGGTAAAGTTTTACTTTTCACACAAATTATTACTTTTTCTTTCCCATTGCATACTCGAAATAAACTTATTACGATATCATGTAAGGGGCATGTCATCAGCGTGTTAGTTGGGGAGAGGACAGCGACTTGTTTCGCCCGTTTACTGCCCTAAGATTTCATTCCACAAACAATTTTCACTCCAGTGGCGCCAATCTCGACATATTATAAAAGGCACTACTTGCTAGGGAGAAGTTTTTGTCCACGGCGCCTATTATGTCATCATATTTTGACTACGAAATCTTATTAGAATTTTGCTACCACCCAACTCCCCCCAACTATCTTACAAGTTTCTGCGCCACTGCGTGCAATGTTTATGTAGCTAATGCACCATTTATTGGCGTCCAATACTTGAAAAGTTATATTTCTGATGCAGAAGAGTCAATAAGAATCGATATCACATTATGAAAACATGGGGATTTCATTTATGTTCTCATAAAAAATTCAAAATCTTGACACCCCCATGGGCTATTTCGATCTATATAAGTATGGACAGTGGCGTATTCATATGCCTGAAAAGGAGGGGGGTAGGGAAAAGGGCTTTTTACTGGAAAATAGTTTTTATAGTATATCATTACATAAAATACCAAAAATAACGCCGAAGGCGAGAAAGTACTCTAGAAATGGGAATTTCAGGATCTTAAATAGGCTAAATAAGTATGATATCTTATGCGCGTCGAAGGCACGCGAACACTTTTTAGATTTCCGGCGTCCAAAGCACTTAGAATGCCGATCTGCATTTATTTTTGGTTGGCGATGTGATGCACCCCCCCCCCCCCCCCCCTAAATACACTAGTGAGTGTGGGACATATTATTAAGAAGAAATGTATAACTCACTGAACGACGTCGCCTTGTACATTCACCGTTGTTTCTTCATTTCGATGTTGCGCCGTGTTGATGTGGATGTGATACACATTTTGCTGATTCTGATTTGCGTTAGCTTCGGCATCTTTTCATTAAAATTTCAAGCCTAGAAAACCTATAACCCCGCTTTCACATCTTACTGAACTGACTGGTCGCCGTTCGTGCCTCGTTGTAAACTTTCACTCGCATATATTTAATACACACGTCTACAATATAAGTTTTGGAATTTTATGACCAGGTATGTTAATGATTAACCGATATCAGGCGCTTCAAGCTCTCATGGCTCGTCTTCTGTAATCGAGTCGGAAAGGTAATGTCGGATTTATATTTTCGGTTTTTAATATTCAGTAAAAACCTATGTTGTGTTACTGAGCAAGAGAAGCTTCTAAGGGCAAGGTTTCCCCTGGGCAGGCGACTGTAAACCACGGCTCACTGCTTTGCTGAATGTGATGGCAAAATGCGAGATAGATCTCGTAACTTGTTAGGGGTGTTTGAACAGTAACAGGACATTGTTAATTGCGAAAAAATAAAATTCATTCATCCATTTAATTATGCCAATACTGAGCGGGTACATCCAGCTTCACGCGGAAACAAGGTTTAATGTCTCTATCCGTTCGAGCTGCTTTATTACGGTCCTTCTCCTTCTCTAATGGCTGGCGGCAAGTTTGATTCCGAGTGGTATCGAACCGCGATTTTCCAAAGCACAAAATGATATTCGAATCAATCATGCGAATCGTATGCTAATGAGCGGAACCAAATTCCAATTGGACAAGGAATTTTTATGTTGTATTAAACGACAAAAATACAATCGATTTTGGCCAATATTGAACCAACAATCGTTTTATATTTTCTGTCCTATGTAATATGTCACACATTGAAGAATACACTATAAACTTTCTATGAGTTATCAACAATGAAGACAAAGTTGTAATAGTAAAAAATGGGATATTTGTGTGTTATTCACGCAATGCGAATTCGCTTTGCGTTTCCGGAAAATATTATTTCGAATATTCAAATGATTCGATTTCGGCCAGCTCCTAAATACACTTCTATCTGAACGAAATTGAGACAGTATATCGATCTTCCACTACTGACAAATGCCCTTCGTGACCATGCTCATCGCAAAAACCAAAGCGTTTTTGTCTAAGATAATTCCTGCCTATGGTTTTAAAAAGTAAGTTTTATAAAACCATTGTGATACATAGGTTGATAACTCTATATATAAGTCAATCCCAACTCCCTCATAAATATTTTTAAGGGTCGGATAAGCGTATTCATTTTTTAACCTATGGCGGAGGTAAGAGAAAGCCGAGAATACCAGACATGATCATATGGCGAAAAAACACGACCATCTTCGCGCAGAAGATGCCAAAATCCGAATCGAGTTGAAGGTTTTTGGTACTAATTATCATAATTTCTCATTTTTTTCGCAACGCATAGACCTGTTTCTGGTTGGAGGAAGTTCGGATATCACGTGCACCCGCCGAGGCGAGCCAGCAATACCTCTCTCATGATAATCATTCATCCCTCTCGCGAGATTTCGAATCTTCGTACCTGACGAAATCAGAGATGCGTAGCTCGATGCGAGTCTATCTCCCAACACCATTAAGCGAATAGAGGCTTAATAGGGATATATCTTAACCCCTAAGAGGGTCAAGATAGAAGGTGAAAGTAAAAGAACCAAACGTATTTGATACTCTTTAATTATGACTTGCACCACCAAGAAATAATATTCCAAATCCAAAAACTAACTAATCTTATATACCATCTTATCTCCCCAATGTAAAAAAAGTGCACACGCAATATTATTACACTTTATGTTGTTGAGCACCATTGTCAGAGTTTAGATCCTTAGGCGGGGATATTTATCTTTTCGATGTGATCCACAAACCATACAAAAGAGACAGCATTAAAACTACTATTTCTGAGAACAATCTGGGCCGGTTTTTTAATCGAGCTTATAGAAAATTTTAAGCGATCAAACGTGTGGACGCCATTATTGCGCTCGAACGTTAATTAACTCTGAATATTATTGAATAGACAAAATCCTCCTAGTGGACGTGGATTTTTGCGACAAAGGTTTCCTACAAGGTAACGGTGGCGCCCGTATCTTACAAGAATAGGTATCGTGGATATACAGGCAATTCTCTAACATGAGACAAATGAGCGACCAGCCACATGGGCAGATCTCTATCAGTGACTCATGCTTGGCAAAAACATAGCCCTTTTATAATATAATATTCGGTTATATCTAATAATAAACGCTATGGAGTAATCTATACTGTCGTCCAGAGGCAGATACTCTTAACAACATACCGTCATACTAACTCACAATCGAGTCGCCTCACAAACGCTGATAAGTCAATCGGAATCTCAAAATCTAAATCCTATGGGCCTTTTAACACAACAGTTAGCATGAACACAAGTGGGCGCTCAGGGTGCCAATAATCATCGAGAATGGAGGGGGCTCTCAAAGCTTCTTTTTTTACACTCCTCAGTATCCAATAATCGGCGCTCATAAATTTTTTTTTTCTCTTCTTGTCCGAGAAAAAAACACTACATTCTGAGGACAATGATACAACTAGTAAAATGCCAGTAGGAGAATAGTTCTCTCCCTTAAAAAAATTATTACGGGGGCTGAAGCCCCCCCTCCCCCATCCAAACCTTGTGGCAAGGAAAGTTAAAAGCGACTTTTTCCTGATCAGCATCATACATATATATTACATTGGAACATAGAAAGAATAAAGGATTGTGTAATTTTTTAACAAATATATTTACAAGCATCTAAAATATAACATCATTCATATCATAGGTAAAAATAAAAGAAAAAACGAGAAATCCAGGAGATACATCGAGAACATCTCTGGCGAAATGTGGTAACATTCGTGCCAATGTATCGAGTCCTGCCGAATAGCCATTAAATTTCTGTGTCCAACATGAGTCGGCGCGATCGATGCATCACTTCATTGGCAGAATACTTCCACCCTGGCACTTTCTACTATAGCGAGGTTTCAGCGCTCGTTTCTTTTCCCACGTTCGGGTGCATTATACAGATACTAAGGTTCATGTTGTAACGTTTTACCCGAGCCGTTTGAATCCCCTTTAAGGTGCATGCCGGCCTCTTGTTTGGAACTAAACATCATATAAAATTAGAAGTATTGTACACAATTCCGAACCCAGTTTCTCAGCATAATTTCAAGTGTACGTATGTGGTCCTCAATAATTAGCAATGATTTAATTCTTATTCAACACAAGTTCAACGTTCAAAAATCTAACAGAGTAATTTTATTTTCTTACATTATACAAAATTCGATCAGAGCAAGTGCCAAGGGGAGACAATCGATCATACTTTGTAAAAATTCTCCTAACAGGCCACTGAAGTGCAACGACTTACATGAGAATAATAAGCCAGAAATTAGGAACTATGGAGAACGCCAACCCTATTCACCGCGAGAGTATTTTAAAGACTCAAAGAGTAATAAATATAATACGCGTCTGGATGAGCGAGAAATTGAAGCAGATGTTATTTTTGAAGGACGCTTTCGAGCGTCTTCTTTATAATAGATATCTAATACAATGCGATGCTTAAATTACTTTAACTAATGCTCTTCAACTACTCCCTTCTCCTCTCTAATTGCATCCAAGTCAAGTTTATCAATGACTCACGCTTAACAAAATGAAACTAATGTTCTTAATAGATACGATTTGTTTTTGACAAGAAAATAATGCATGAATTTTGTTAACCTACAACTCAAAATCACAACGCTAATCTTTATATATTTCTATCTTATCTAAAATATAGTCGATTTAATTTATAAACATAAATAATGACAAGTAGTTAATTTTGTCAAAATGGTGTATCATCTTTGTAAACCCTGAGCACATGAATGACAAAATACACCAAGTCTATCACAAAGATTAAAAACAAATTTTCCAATTATATATATGAAATGAGGCCATGGTTTTAGATTCACTATCGCTCCTGGCGGTATTCATGGATTACATATATTTATTGAAAATAATAATAAATTTCATTTTTTATATCTTGTAATAATAAAAATCTGTTAGTTTACGATTGTGTAAAAAAGGTTAAAGATAAATTCAAGTAAGAACACCGAAAATACAATCACCGACTACAAGACAATATTAACAAACCAAGAAATCGCCCAATAAAAAGGTACCATCTATAATAAAAAATTGGAACATTGCTGCCTAAGAAAGATTGAAATGGTCAATTTAATCGGACAACCGAATGCCCCTCTCTCGGTATAATATGTGCTCTCTGTGCTTCTCAAATTAGAGGGACGTATTGTAGGATAAGTAACACAGAATTCAAGTTTTTTAAATTGTACAATTTTGAATAATATTTTTGGGAAGAAAAATAAGTGATAGTAAAAATTTAGGTTTGGCTAGTAGTATGAAACCTGCACAAACAAATCTATTTCCTGTTGAACTAGAAGTTTATCACTTACAAAATTATTTGAATTGTCATTTTGTCGTATTAACCGCGTAATGTACGTAAGACCATTGTTTGGTCAGTCCTGTGTGCTGTGCCCCTCCCTAGTGGTAGACAAAGGTTATCAAGAGCTTTCCCCCCAAGCATTTCTTCGTGAATGAGCAAATTAATTTCCTTTCTCTCCATGACTTTTTTGTATGGTTAAAATAGACGGTTTTCTTCTGCGCAGCAATAAAACAAAATGTTTGAGTAGGTAAGTGTAATGTGTTTAAAGATAAGAAAGTCTGAACAATCTGAAGCTAAATCAATCTAAATCAATTGATGGGGTTTCCTTTATTTCTGAGTATCACAACTTTTTCATAGTTGAAATTGGAGATCTTTTAGCTGAGACATGGCACCAGCTGATGTGTAAACTGTGCTTAGCATTATAGTCATGTGTACATTTCGAAACTTCAACTGAAAGTTTTTATCATAATTGGTAGGGATCTTTATCACAGCCAGGTCCAACACGGCAAGAGTTACATTTTTTTAGTTCTCGACTTATGGATTTTATAGAAAAGTATAGCAAGTGTGATTGAACCCCATCTTATTGTTTTTGGTCCACTGTGGGGCACAGAGCAGTGTCCTAACTCTGCTGTATCCTGTAGTATTTGGTTTGAGTATCCTGACTCATTTTATGAACAGCGACGCACTTCGCGTTTATTTTAGTTCCATTTCCTGTGAATTGATTGTGTCAATGTGCAAGCCAAGTGTGTTTGATAACTTTTACATGACGATCAGTCAAGAGATTCGGTGTCATGACCCACATATTGAATGTAATAACGAAAAGACAAGACACACAAATGCAGTTTACTATTCTTGCCGGAATTTGAAACCGATTAAAAAACTCTCATTACAAAATTGAACAGATAGCTCGACCATGTTTGCTGCTTGTGATCTAATTCGGGAAAAAAAAGTGGGGGGGGGGGGGGGGGGTTAAAAACAAAAAAGGGGGGGGGGGGGGTGGGGGGGGGGGGGGGGGGGTGGGGGGTATTATTTATAGGGGGGGGGGGGGGGGGGGGGGGGGGGGGGGTTCTTTTTGGGGGGATCCTTGTTTTTTTGGGGTGCAAACAAATCCAAATGGGGGGGGGGGAATAGGGGTTTTTTTTATTTATAAGATTAATATCAAAAGAGCTATAAATGGGTGATCTAAATAAATGCGGGTTGATGAAAATTTGAATTTTTTAATATTATTATGTTTTTATTGGTTAAGTTATTTGAATTGTTTTTTGGTTATAATAATAGGATCTATAGTGGTTATAATAAAATAAAAAATGTTGAGGTTTGATATCTCATGGGACGAGGTAATTTAAGTGTAGATCTAAATGCACACTAAGTGGCTGCATAGAGTTCCTTCGCGAGTTATGTAATATGTCTTTTATGCAGCATAGACCATGTATTTAAAAAAAGCCATATTTAATGGTTTGTTTGAGAACGCCGAGTCATTAGATTTTAAAAGGATGAGAGGCAGTCGGAAAATAGCGTGTTTTGACGATATTTAAATCTATCGGAAAACATCCGACCAAATTTACCCGAATGGTTTTTTATAGAGAACGGCTCACATAACAAGGATTAACCCCCCAAATCAATAAAATTTGGTATTGCGAGACTATAATTTAAAAAGAGTCGATAAAGGATCCAAACTTTCAATAATGCGGGTCATTTGGGAGTACCCCCTTCCCAAAAAAATGTTTAAACAAAAATATATGTCTGAATTTGGGATTAACTCTTGCTAAATTATCGAGAGACTCATGCTAGACCGGTTCACGTCTATACTTGTCGAAAATGAAATCTATGCCTATCATCTTCCGCCACTCTGAAAAAATTCTTCTGAGAATAGTGAAAGATAGATGTCTGAAGTGGGTTTTTGCCATGTTGCAGTTGAAACTGTTTAAAAATTCTTATATTTCATGTTTTCAAAAAACGACAATAATGGGCAAATGAAAGTTCTCGCTTATTAAACCTTTCGAACAAAATAAGTTTTGAATTGGCTATGGCCATATGAGAGAGTAAGAAAACCACAACCTGAATAAAAAACTTTTATATCAACTTACCCTATCCTCATGGGCTGCCCCCTTAAAATTTAGTAGCATCCCATCGACTCATAATTTCGAGCCTTTGCTGTTAAGGACGTGATCCTTGTGGAGATCCCAACCCACCAGAATGGTACAGTTCTTGTGTTTGAGATAACATCGACCGCGACGAGATAATACGTCGTGAAGAAAATAACAGAGCTATGAAGTTTGTAATGAAGCAACCTATTGCCCAAATAAAATCTTTTTTATCAGAAAGATGTTAAAATATCTACATTTTTTGCACCAGCCCTGAGGTTGGAAGGCGAATATATTTCAAGGACGGAGAAACTACCCGGCATCATTTTCTTTCTAAAAATAATCGCCTACACATCGATAAATTCACGCAATGGCCGAAAATGTTTGAGAAGTGCGTTAACTGGATGGGCAATTGCGGACTAACTTCCGACGTACTTGCTAAAAATCACCCATTTCTCGCAACACCTAGCGTCGTGCCTTACCATAAGCCGTCGTCTTAACTAAGTGATATTTCGTCGAGAAACTAAACAAACAACCAACACGAACAATGGCTGGCCTCGTACACTATCAGTTGACAACAGAAAAGCCCAAATATTCGGTTAGGTGCATGTGAAACGATAGACCTTTTAAATACACTTACAATCGTTTGATTTCACATAGTCACCAAGCGAGATATTGGTTCGATGTATACTGTAACCCCTGTAAGTGTAAATAAAAAAATCTAATAACACATTAATGACACTACAACAACGCTTTGTTAAAATTTAGGATTAAGAAAAAGACAGTAATGTAACGATCCAAACCGGGTATTTTTGTACGCCGGTAAACCAGTAAACAAAAAAGTAAACCCATAGCCTAGCCTGAGAGGATACTCAGAGTCATTGATAAAATTTTTAATTTAATATGAAAAGATTTGCTTATCTTCACATATTACTTCGCATTATCAGTCAATGTCAATTCCCTGCCGTGAACCTATGAAAATGTAGACGACCGACAATATACGAGCTTCGGGATTTGCTCGAGACACGTTCGTGTGTATGTTTCTTCGTAATAAGACTCGCTCGAGATTGCCTGAGGAAGAAATATGAATTGATATTTAATAATGAAAATAACTGTGACAATTTAATAATTTTTTATTGAGACTCACTCATCATTGCTGACAGAACATACATAGATAACGGTCAACACTATTAAATTACCATTACAAAATTTAACAACTGCAAACAGAGTCCTGAGAATATTACTAAAATTGAATGCAAATTATTAAATACTCAAGGAGATTATAACAATCTGATCTACTGAGAAGCATATACCCGAACCATTTCCCATTTCTTTCTTTTACACCCCCATTTAAAAACTTAACTAAGTTGTCTTAAAGTATGCGCCAAGATGTATGTCGAATTCGCGTATATCTCATTAGACATCATTACTTAGACAAGTATTATTAGAACATAGGGGATAGCAATCCAGTCTGCATGCATGTCTTTTTGTCTTTTTCGGTGCTAAAATTTGTTGTTCAATTGTTGGTAGAGGTCGCGGAGCAATCCCTTCTTACATTTTTATGTGTCTTTTGGGGTTTCTTAAAATGGAAGCGGGGTTGGAGAGGAAGCGAACCTCTGAACTCTATATGTTTTGTGAAGATTAATTTATACCTCGTATATGCAATTATCTTATTGTGTGTATGTCATACGGCATCAATCACACAAAGAGAGTATAAAGGAGAAGAATAAAAAAGTTCTAGCAAGCTACCTTTATATAAACGCGACAATAGAGAATACTTTATTAATTCACCTCTATTTATTTTAGTTCCTGTGGTCTGTTTCTTGTTGCGGTATTAGGAGTATTGAACCCAACCCCCAAGGAGTTTTTGTTAAGTAATATAATATCTTACCGGAGGATCCAGTTAGTGAGATTCAAAGTTGACTGATCCAATATAGATAACATTGCAGGCAGCTCCTGTATTTTAGAGAAGATCCGATTTGTGGGCGGCACGATACGTGTGGTGCAGTGGGAGTCCAGCTGCTTGGACTGTTACGCGGTGTGTTCCCACGTGTTTGAATCTCTTGGTCTATGAAGAAAGAAAAAAAATATATAAGTCGCGATTTATGATGATAAGTTTAGACATCGAATTTCACCTATTACATGAAGGAGATCAAGAATTTGTTTTTTGATAAGTATGGAGCTCATAATACAGTTGTAAAACGAGCATAATCTACAGACAGCAGCATTCTTCGATTTATGGCTATACTTTTCAGACCTTTGGCGACAGATCACACAAAATCAAGAGCTTTTTTGAACACAAGTTTAATCTTAAGAGGGGTGGATTAATAATTTGAGCCTGTACTTGAACCACTTACAGAACACATCAACATCATCAACACTTCTTTGCGAGTGAAACGTATCCCCGCAGTAAGTATCAGTATGTATTGAATCATATTTCAACATCAAGGTGAGTTTAATGAACATGGGGTAGCTAACCTATGTTCAAAAACACCTTACGCAAAAGAAAAAAATACTAATATAATGAACATAGCTTAGATAGTTGCCGCACTCGAATAATAGAAAAACTTTATCAATCAGTTGGAGACATCCAGCAATTATACAGGCAGTGCATATTGAGCGAGTTATAGAATGATGATATCAAAGAGCAGATAAACCTTCAAAACACAGGTTCATTCGACCATCCTTTCAATTTTTATCTACTCTGGATCTTGGTTCGATCAGGAAGTAGACTGACGCACTGTCGTTTCGCTTAAGTCCGGCAAGAGAACTACGATGAAACTAAAGATGTGAATTATTTTTCATCAGAAAGTGTTTGGGTGTAGATATTTAGAGAAACATGTATTATATTACCGAGCAATGTGATGATGTAACAAACTAATTGGGACAGCATAGTGTCACATAATGATGTTATCACAGAATAGGTAGATCGGCTTTACCAATGATTCCAGAGTCCCGATCTCACATCACAGCACTCTACTACCATGGCGGTTTATTAAAAAGGTTTCGTTTACGGAGCTTTTCTCCGTTTTAGAGTGCCGTTTATATGTACAATAATCTTTTAATAGCTCCTTGCCATTTAGTGGCTGTTTAGTTATTTGGATCCATTTTAAAGCAGCTGCTTTCGACCTTACTCAGAGTGAAATTATCTAAAAATAAAATATGAGAGACATAAGAAAAGTGTGGTTGAGAGGAAATCACGTCTCGTTTGGTAGTAGAAGATTAATACAATATTATGGTAAAATGTTCCTTACATTTCATTTCCCTAGTAATCTGCAACCGAAACCGGTATCAAATATACCGCGTGCTGAGTTGTTTTAATTATCAACCAGATAAAATAATTTATTTAACACGACATTAAAACTTTGAAAAGATAAAAAAAGAGTATGCACAACGTAACCACATTAATATTTTATTAATTTCCCGTGGGACAAGGCCCAGAAGCATATACTTAAAGTGGACTAACAGCACATCCATGTTGATTAAGTTGAATCAGCTTTCTAAAAATATACACAATTCCACCAAAAAAATGCTTTGAAAAAACACAAAATTTGAAAAATACCAACACCTCACCTCCAGGTTTAGCTAGTAACATTTAGGCTCGGCAAATTTGTCAGCTTTCAATGCAAGTCGCAAAGATCACCAGGAAGAGCTCACTATATCTGTTTGAACCATATGAATACTTACCCGAGCGATTGCTTTGTCCACGAAAGTATTGCTATAGTCCTCGAATGAAAAAAACAAAAAAGAAGCATAAAATAGGATTTCCACTCTCCATCACATGGGGATGAGGGCAGCCCGATGAAAACATCTCCAATCACATGGTTAACATACCACCACCGGTGAGGATAGTCGGTCCGGACCAAAATGCCTCTATATTTTACAATTAGGGCTGGGCAAAACCGAATCATTTAGAAATCGAATCAGAATATCAAATAAATTTTCATGAATCGAATCACTAATTTCCATGCAAATAACAATTCTTTCTCACCTCCTGAGTTTATACCTGTCGTCCATTGTAAAAAATTCAAAAAATATTATAGTCGATTGTGAATTATTCAACACACACTCCATGTCTAAGGAATAACAATTGTTGTATTTAATATTCAAAAACGACAAAATATAAATCGATTTTGGTCAAATACTAAGACAAAAATCGATTGGCCCTTTCTACTTTGAAAATGAACACTTATCTAGTTCATTTTAATCAAGTTATATATTGTTCCTTTAGAACGATTACCACTATTAAACTTCCGCGAATAGAAATTGAGGACTATCCTGCATACGGAAGTTTTATAAATATTAAAAAATGGCGTAACGTGGCAATTTTCAAACAGAGACTGATACTAGAGATGAAATCTATAAGAGGTAGATATTTACTTGGGATTTTGTTTAAAAAAACAAAAAACAGGACAAAATGAAGACTATTCATGAGAAACAGTATGAAGGGTAACGAATTACCTGCTCTCCTCGATATATTCAGGTTTACTACATTTCAGTAAGAAGTATTTCTGAGATAAAATGGCAGAAGGCGTATAGATAAAATTTTCTTCTTGCTAGGCTTATCGAGATGTACGACATGTTATTATCTAGTAAAAAAAGTATCTGTCTAACGAGCAGTTTTGAGAAGAAACTTTTTATATCATCTCACATTATTCTGAGTGCATCACCCCGGCACACGGCATTGTACGTGGCCATTATAGACGATCACAGGGTGAATTTGTGATTATGTTTGCCAGGTTTCTGGTCGAGGAAAAAAAAAATCGTTTGCACACATCACCGGTTTGGGCAATTATAAGTCACTATGAAACAGCCCTGATGGCAAATACGCTCAATCCTCCAGTTTACCTAATATTTGGTAAATATTACACTTGTAAAAAGTTCCTCTCGATCTTACCCCAGTTAATATAGCCCCGCTGGTTGAGTGCTGTGCATCGAACGAGGCTGAGGACTTGCCGGGACACGTACTTAGGTAAGGGCAAATGCTAGACTTTACCCCTGCAAGCAAAAAGCTGTAGGATAGGGGGTTGGAGGGGTTTTTTGGAGGGCGTTTTTTTTCTTGGGTGTTTAAGCGACAGCCAAAATGTGCGCGCAAAAATTACGAGCGAGGTTTGAGACCAATCTTCCTCCCATCTTGCATACACTCCTCGGGTACAATTATTTGAGACTGTTGTTTAAAACAATATTTTATTTACAGCTTAGCAGCTCCCGCTTTTGTGTGATGGATCGATCACCATAAATAAGGCCTCTGCCGGCAGAAGCCGCTACATAAGCAACACAGGGTTAGTGTTGTTAAAAAAAATATCAACTTCCGGTGAAGCCGAGCCTAGCTGCAGGGTTATTACACATCGCTTTGAGGTGGCGGGAGAGCCAACATTGACCATCAGGCCATCGCGCCCGAACAACGAACATAACTAATCGGTTTCTGATATACATTTGGTGAATATGTACGTGGCTGGTACAATTCCGATTCGGTGAGTTCGAATTGGATTCGAAGCCCAATTTTAGTCGAATCCGTCGTGAATCTTTCATGACGAACAAAAACTTGGTGACTGAAAACCATGATTTTTTAATTATTCAACGACGAAAATGTGCAATCGATATTTGGTCAAAGTTTGACCAAAATCGATGGTATTTCGTCGTATGAAAATATGAAGAAATGTTGCTCCTTAAGTCTGAAATTGAAAAAACAACTAACAAGCTATAAATTTTCTTACATTTCTTCATCAGTGGGGACAAGGTAATAAATAGTAAAAATTGGGGTCTAGTGAAGATTTAGGTAACAATATTCCCGAATGTCTTCTAAAACAAAAACTGGCGAGAATGATTCTCATATCCCTAAACAAGGGGGTGCCAATGGCTGAAAGCATCTGTACCATTGTCTACCCGGTTAGGATGAGTGCCTTGCAAACATGGGAAATTAAATATGGATAAACGGATATATGGTACAACACTTCATGAGAACCCAAAATGGATCTTCTTGTATCTATTCACAAAGAATTAGTGATTTCACTCTGATTTCGACAAAAAATAATTGGAATTCCAAGCGATTCGGTCTTAGTCTCCAAAGTCCCTAGTGAAACGAAATCTTGCGAATATTTAATATCATTACATACCTCGTTTGGCCATGTTCCCATAACAATCATCGCTAACAAATTCAATACTACTAACCTTAAACAATCTTGCAGGATAAATTATACTAAAATTTAATGATGTGGGGATTCTGTGCGGATCACACTACACAGTAAAAAAAGCATAAAATACCTGATATAGGGGATTGATCCAGTACTTTGTGAGATAAAATTGGGACATTCACAAGGGATGTTTCGTCCTCCTGATGAAAAAAAGTCATTTGAACCAAATAATTGTTTTTCCATTCTAAAATTATACAATGAGAAGCAATTTACTAGTAAATTATGTACAAGAATAAACTGAAGTTAAATTTACATGATTTTTCAACTAGGGCACCATGATTATGGAAAACTATATATACCAAGTATATATCTAAACCACCTAAATTACAAATTTTCATTACAAACTAGCTTTCCTCAAAAATATCGACCATTTAACAGATTTCAACCTTAAATGTTATTGAAAATGCTATACAGACCAAGATAACAATCTGCCTATTATTCCCTATGGAAATCCATGTACTATCTAATTTTGAAATAAGAACTAGGGTTACCTTGGTAAATACTTCGCTCTGGTTATATGGTAATTTTGGTTCTCACTTTAACCTGGTATAAAAAGAAAATAACTTAAGTTGCCATCAACTAGTGTTTATCTGCCCTTAAACATTGCAACAGAAAAGAATTTCCTCTCCTTAGGGGGGGGGGGGGGGATGGGGGGGAAGGGGGGGGGTGTCCACAATGCGCAATTAGAAATTATTTATAATATCTACTTTGGCTGTTGAAGTCAACCTGGTGTAAAAATTTTGTAATATGAAGAAAATGAATAATGGTTACCGTCACACTAGATAACCTCCATTCTCCACCGCTGCGAACTACGGTGTTCACGTTGCTCGACATTATTTCTGCTATCATTGTTGAACTCTGGTCGTCTTTGATAGACCGAATTCGAAGCTTCATTTCGCGCGACTCCACTAGAAAAGTGTGAAGAAGGTGTGGACAATAAGGGTTTAAATGGTGTTGTCTTGTAAAAAAAAAACTGTAATTGTTGATATTGCCCAATTTAATTGAGATTGGGACATGCGGGTATTATGTGTTGGCTGAGACTCACAAGTAGAGGGCTGGAAAAATTCGATTCGGTTAACGTGAATCGAGAATTTCGATGAAAGGTACAGATTGATTCGGAATCATATCGTTGAATTGGTCATTGGAACAAGGAACAAAAACCTTGATTCAACTTGAATACGGAAAAGTATTATTAATTTTATAATCGACAAACGAAATGGCTATTGTGATTTTGGACAAATTTGACCAAAATCGAGATCCGTATTTTGGTCTCAAAATGAATATTTTATGCTCTTCAGTACTGGAGAAATCATTTAATCATAGCCCTGGCTGTTTTACAGTCCTGTAATATACTAATATTTTGTAAATGTAAATCATATTTCGGTAACACTTAAAATTTTTTAATTTCTGTACATAAAAATATTAAGGCAGCAACTGCACCCTGTGCCCTGGAAGGGAAACATTACGCACATAAAAACTAAACAGTGTATGTAGTAGTAGTGCATTGGATTGCCGCCCTGTGGCGATATTAAAATCGTCTTAATGACTTACAGCTTAGATTGCCAATCTTCATTGCGAGATTCAACGGAATCGATGCGTTGTTTCGCTGGGACCAACTGACGATACATTTATTGTAGAATAATGTCCGAATGTAAGGAACGTAAGAACCGATAGAACAACAGGTGAAATATGAACCGTCTGCGTCTGATATCCTATAAATCTACTGGACATTTATTGAATTAAGTACATAGAGTGCTATTGTTAATATTGTAAATAATGTGGTCGGTAATAAATAGCTACTTCACAAAACGATCCAGAACTATTTTGAGACGGACATAAGCAATGGGGATGATTAAATGGAAAAGCGTGACAGATACTGGGTACCAGGACGAAACCTATCTGTGGAAGTGGAGTATGGCTATCTCAACTGTACACGAACATGAAAAACTAGGCATTCAAGGACTAATCCAAGCATGTACCTACAAAAGATAAAAAAAAATAAACCGACATGATATCTTCAAAAATTGCTGACAAGTTGATTTTAGTGTCAAAATTTTAATTTTTCCTAACTTCATTTCTCGTGTGTGATCCATATGACATGGAGCCTATTCTTGGACAGAATCAAGTTGTCGAATAAAAATTTCGGTCAATCTATAGACTAAATTACATTTATAGTACTCAATATTATTATTGGGAATTTAACTAAATTTTAGTGGGGGTTATGTGACACAGGGGTGGTGACAAGGCCGTCAATACAAAAATGGCCTAGTGGCTTTACCATATTGCCACCGCGGCAGGTTAGAAGATCGTGCTGGATTCGTTCCTTAAAGTCCAAGGCCTCTTTAATTTTATGCCACCAACCTAGCGGCGTGATATACGTAATGGATAGGACTCGACCGAACTGGAAAAGATTATAATTTTTCTCCCGAAATGACAAACTCTTGTTTCGCCTATAGTTGACGGCTATGTTCATAGCCTTGAGCTCTAGGGTGGATTCAACCCAAATTGAATGAGAATGCAAAATAAATAATTAACAAACTGAAATTTTGGCAATTTTTCCAATGTCAGTACTAGAAGCAAATCGGAATTATTTTCCGTAAAAATTTTGTCCCATCCAGATGAAGCTCTTGTGGTGACAGTAACCACTCTCTGAATTGAAACTGTCTACTTCCCATCGATTTGAAATGTCATCTTCTCCGCAACGAATGCAGTGAAAAGAAACTCCGATGAGAACTTCTATTGACTGAGGGCGCAGAATGGAAGCCTGTGGGGTTGTTGGGATGAGACATGGATTGATGAACTTGATAGTGAAAGGGCTGCTTATCGTAGTGGTAAATGGTGTCCGTGGTTTTCGCGAAACCGACTGTATTATTGTGCTCGAAATTTCATCAAGTAGATGAAAGTTTCTATCGTCACGCAAGAATGAATGTTTCCTGAGAAACTTAGTGAGACTGCTTTGTGTCTGATGAGAGCGGAATTGTGGTCCAGGTGCCGCATCGACCATTTGCTATTAACCAAATCCCCAGGTTTTGAGGAGACACTTGGTATCACGTTTCCATAGAGAAGTATGCGTTTCTGATGTACTCTGCAAAATTGTTTTACACGAGAGTTTCGTCCGCCTTCCTCAAAGAAACATTGTGCTAAAACTGAAAGACACTATGAACCGCGACGGGGTTTGGCTGGATTGGGTGATATATTCTAAAGATTCTTCATTGTTTTAGTTCAAATAGTAAAAGATTTGTAGTATCAATCATGCGTTTGCTGAATGGATAAACATTATCTACATAAAGAATGTGTCGACAAAGTAAGCGGCGATACCGAAAAACCAAAGATTCGTTGCTAATTCCAGCATGTTTTTTCTCAACTAGTCGTGCGTGTGTTATCCTCTCCAATGGTGGCTACAACGTTTAATGTATGTCTATGTATGAATGATTTGGACCGAGAGACTATCGGATTCCCTCTTTGGTCGAAGATGAATTTGGTTCATGATATATTCATTTTCCAATATCTATTGTCTGCTTACATCCGTAAGTTAGCTTTCCATCTAAGCTTAACCAAGGGTCTCGTCGTGTCGACACATCTCGAACCTTCTGAATTTCACTTTGCTGTGGTTTCTAGTTTTTCCATTCTAAACTACAACAATTTTAATGATAAATATGCCTATTGTCTTTTTATACAAAAACCAAACAAAGAGAAGTGGGGTAGATGGTTTTTTAAACCAAATTTGTCCAGGTCGATACCCCTCACTGCAATTTATCATAGCAGTTCAAGTTTCCCGTTTAAGAATATTGTCCCGTTTAGAAGTACATTATGCCGGACACTACAGTCTTAGTAGTATGCTCTCTGCTAATTAGGTGGCCGACAGTTGCGGCTCCTATTTCGGCACTTGCTATTACCGTGCCTTACTCAGAGTGAATTTTAATAAAAAAAAAAAAATATTCCTTCCAAATCCACTCGCATTGGTCCACACAACACTGAACCAAGAATTTTTCACTAATTTTATGCCCAGAACGTGATCGATGGAAACGACCTGAAAATTTTTCCATTATTTTTATTTCTAATAGACAGCCCCCCAGTCAAAGAGTATATAACCTGCCTTCCGTTGCAATTGCACCTAGCTACTAGTATAGCCGACAATCAGTTATTTATACTGCGCATTCAAGCATCGTGCAATTCTTCGTGCAATAGATTATACATCAAGAACCGCATTTTCCTGTAATCTGTTGCCTAATCTGTGGCTGTATTTGTTCATTGTGAAACGAAAAAAGAAACTTCTTGGGTCAATGTATCTTACCGCTCAACTGAGAGCACTCAAAAAATAGCAAAGTAATCTTGGATATAACAGACTTGATGCCGTAAGTATGCAAAGAGATCGATATCTGAACTGGTGCGGTTGTTAGAACCATCTACTCACTTTTTCGGCGTCCTTTTTACCAGTCTATTACGACACGACACGAAATACAGAGTTTTTTCCGACGAAGATGAAGAAAACTCTGGATCCCATTAATCACTGATGGAATTGGGTCACCACCAACTGCTTTGCTATGATTGTGTGTGCTCGTCAAAATATAATCTCTGATTTTGGTTAATGTTGTTATGGTTCGTACGCGATCATTGTCTTTCATTCCATTTTACGGACAATGGTCCTCATTTTGTTTAAGCCGTTAACCTATATTTCTTTTTTGACTGGCTATGGAGACATTGAAAATCCCGATTAACATAATGAAAAATTTCCTACACGTTATATGATTATATGAATTATCCCCACACTCTCTCATATCGTCAATATCTCTAAAATAACTAGAGCATATTAGCTCCGTGTGATGCTGCGATTAAAATTTTTCAAAAAATTGCTCAATAGAGTAGCGCCAGGCGGAGCGATTCAATAGTTTTCTTTCCCCAACATTTTTAACTTATTTTTATTTTCATAAAAAGCGGCTAGAAAAAGCATCTTTGAAAAGAAACCGAACTACTAATCGAACAGTCATACTAAAATATCAAAACCAACAATCGTGAGCTCCTTCAGTGAAAGTCGATTTTTTCGTTTCTAATCGGTGAATTCCCTCCACTATTATTGTATTTTTATTATTTTCAAAACGACACAAAGTCAGAACCGAGACTTAAACGCCCCACATAGGATAACAAGAACTTACATGACAAAGAGTTTACTCTCAGAATGTCGTACTGCGCTATTGAGATATCCGATTATCCCGATGTGTGCATTTGTAAAATTTCTAATCTTAACAGGCAGACATAATTTCCATTACATAGTCGCAACTGGAGCAACAAATTTCTAAATAATCGTTTTAAAAAATATGACAAAATCCTACTCTACAAAAGTCCAAGTAAGCCGGATCGACAAGACGAGAGTAAATAAGAATTTTAAACACATTTTTAAAACCTCAAAGAGCTATGCCTTGTTGCCAAAGATGCCTAAAAAGAAACGAACAACGGGTCGCTTATATCACAAATAACTAACTTCGAACTTACTACCAGCAACTGCTTGATAACCTCATTGTATTCTTACCTCTAATTAAAACAAATACATGGGGACTTATTCTAAAGCTCGAGTGGCCTATGTCGGCGCGAATTTCTCTCAGTCCATTGCCAAATCAACGTCTGGTAAACCCGTGTCTTTGTGCGGGCGTTTTCTAAACCCAAACTGTACAAATACCCAACGCGGCTTCTGAATAATTATCATCAAATATCATTCAGTCAAGCATTGAGTCAATGATATAGATCGAGCGACCGCCGAGGCGCGTTTCTATACTAGTGGTGTTATGGCTCGATAAGATCAACTCTGATGCGCATGGAATTGTTTATATGAGCCTAACTAATCATCAATAAATTGTGAACACCGTTAATAGGTTGATATCATGGAGCGTAATATTGGAATTCCCATCAATAAACAGACGCGGGAAAGTACCGAGAGAAATAAAAGGTAAGGCTTCTACGTCGCAAATGACGGTATTTCATTTGGGAGAAGAACAATGCCCATTCCATTTTTTGGGACATGAGCTCTGCTGAGAATGGAAGTTTCGAATCTGTTTTTTCTTTGGATCGTGAACTCCTTAAAAATTCTTCTATCGAATTGAACTCTTCTCGAATTACGGTATATGTTATTATAAAAAACAAAACATTGTAGTGTGGAATCGAATTTAACCATTGATTCGAATTTCTAAAATCCTATCATTCATCCTAGTACTGAACCAACTGCAGATGTATAGATGAATTAGAAAAAGCGGAAACGGCAAGTGTCATCCCATTTTAGATATTCAAATAATGTGCAGGAATATTCGTACGCATTAACGTGTATTTATTGAGGGAGGTGGCTTAGGAATGCCTATGATCAAATTGTCTTCAATAAGAAATTGCTGAGTCGTATGCGTCGACAATAATATTTTTAGCCTTCATTTTGACAAAATCGAGAGACTTGGACAAAGAGATAAGTGGGATTATATCTTTAATGCAATGCTCATTTATTAAGCTATTTTGCAAAAATTCCAAAATCTTGAGTCTGAAACAGGACTGAAAACCTCCCTCTCAAAAGTTAAAGAGAGGTCAAGTTCGCCGAGCCAGTGCATAATAAATATGCACATCTTTACCCTCATTTAAAAACAAATCTATTTTAAATATTGCCTGCGTACGATTAATTTGTCCTTTATGCCCCATAAATAAGGTGAAGCAAAATAATTCTCCATCAGCAACATTTTATTTACACTTGGAACATTAAAGAATAAAATTGTAATTTTTTTAACAAAATACTTTCAAGCGACAAAAAAAACATTCATTTATCATAAGGAAATAAAATAAGTAGACAAAAACGATAAGATCCATGAGAATTCGAACATTCTCTAGAACATGTGGTGTTCAACAAGGTCCCATTAAATTGGATCAAGCATAAAGTCACAGATGGACCGCACCATCATCGGCGCGATCCATCAGTGACTCATACTTTACAAAACATGCCTCCGATGAACATGCCTGTATTGTTGAGGGGATTTAACATCATTCATTGGCAGAATACTACTCCCTGCACTTTACTATAGCGGGTTTCAGCTCTGTTTATCCACTTCGGGTGCATTTAGCAGACACTGCATTTTGTATTTTACCGAGCCGTTGGATCCTTATAGGAGCTGCCGGCCTTGTTTGGAAACCAGACTTCAATAAAAACTGGAATATTGTGTCCACAATTCGAACCCAGTTCAGAGATTCATTCAATGTGTGATGATTGAGGCCTCATTATAGCAATGAGTAATTTTCAACAAAAAGATCAAGTTCTCAAATATCGATCAGTAATTTTTTTGTCTTTTAACCAAATTCTGTTCAGAGCAAGGACAAGGGAGGAACAAAATCATACATTGAAAATTTCTCCTAAAGCCACTGAAATAGTGCAACGGAGCTACTAAATGGCAGAAATGCAGCAAATAGGTAACTAGGGAGACTAGGGAGACCCAATGCACTTTTCACAGCGTATTTTAAAAGCTCTAGCAAGTGATAGAATATAAACTCGATGGATGAGCGAAATTGGAGCGTGTTTTTGAAGGACGGCTTTCGTCTTTTTTTAGATAGATCTCTAATAAATGCGAGCTTAAGGGCTTTGAATAGAGCTACTCACCCTTCCTCTGAATAGAGCAGCCAAGTCAAAGTTACTCATCTGACCCCACCGCTTGAACAAAAATGAAACTAAAGTGTTTATAAAAGGAAGGATTTATGTTTAAAGTGGACAAGGACAAATCACTGAATTTCTATTAACACTACAAAAACTCAAAAACCCCAAACGTCTATTGTTATTTAATCTTATCTATAATAAGTCGATAATTTACACAAATAATAGACAAAAGTTAATTTTTTAAAATTTGTTTTTTGTAACCTTGAGACATATAATATGAAAATACCAAGGTCTTCAAAAAGGTAAACAACAAATTGTTCGATTTATATATTTTGAAATAGCCATGTTGAGATTCATCATCCTCCTGGTGGAATTTCATGGAATTCATATATATGAATTTGAAAATAATATAAAATTTCCATTTTATAAATCTTGTTTATTAATAAAAATTGTTTAGGTTGCATTGTTAAAAAGTTAAAGATAAATTCACAGTAAGGAACACCGGAAAATAATACACGAGATAAAAGACATTTATATAAACAAACAAAAAATCGCCCAATAAAAAGTAGCCATCTATAATACAAAAATTGGAACATTGCCAGCTTAAAGGTTGCGATGTCAATTTAACTGACAGACGATATGACCATTCTATCGTTTAAAATGTGCTCCTGTGCTACAAAATGGAAGTATGTAGGAAACATAACGACAGAATAGGTATTTTATATATTAGTCAATTAATTTGATATATTGTTTTAGGAGGAAAATTAGTATATTAAAATTAGTTTGCGCAATGTTGAAACCTGCACACAAATTAATTTTCCTTGAACTAGAAGTGTTAATCACTCCAAATTATTTGAGATCTCATTTATGTCGTATTAACCGTGTATGCTAATCTTTAAGACCATTGTTTTGACACCGTTTGTGCTGTCCCCCCTACACTAGTAGGCTCGACAAAGGTTATCAAGAGCATTTCCCAATGATATTCGGAATAGGCAAGTAATTTCCTATTTCTGCATTTTTTGATGTATATAGAGGTTTCTGCGCAGACAATAAAACAAAATGTTGAGGAGAGTATGATATGGATGTGTAATAAAGATGAAGATTGACCCCACCATAGCTAAAAAATAATAAAAAAATCCACATAAAATCAATGTCATATTTCTGTATAAACTTTTTCTGTGAAATTGGATTTATGCTAAGATAGCCGCAGCGTGTGTGTAACTGTGCTTAGAATCATGGACATTTCGAAATTTCCACTGAAGCTTTTCATCAATAATTGTAGGATCTTTATCAGCAAAGCTCCCAGAGGCAATGATGTTCATTTTTTAGCCCGGAAACAAGATTTTTATAGAAGTTATGCCAAGTGGATTGACCCATCTTAATGTATTGATCCACTGTGTGGGTCTACTGAGCACTGTTCCTTACTCTGCATATCAGTGAGTAATTGTTTTGTATTACAGATACTCAATATTTTTGAACTGCGCCTTCGGCGTTAATCCCAAGTATTACCGGTATGTGATTGTGTCATGAGTGCAGCCAAGTAGTGTTGATGACTTATGTTTACATGACATCATCAAAGATGAAGTGAACGTCATCCACACGCATGATGTAATAACCAAAGACGAGAACACACAAATCAGGTACTCTTCTCTGACGATTGAAAACCGATTAAAACTCTCATTACAATATTGACGATAGGCTCGACCAGTTTTCGAGCTGGAGAATCTAATTCGTGCAAATACATGACATGTGTTTGTCCTCGATCCTGCTTGATGTGCGAGCAACAAATCCAAATAACCTTGAATAGAGAAAAAAAAAGAAAATTAATATCAAGAGGGCTATTAAAAGATGTGAGTACCAGCAACTGCAGCTCTAAGAGTGTGAGAACAACCCCAGTACTAAATTTGAAGAAGCGCTATGGTGAAAATGATATCTGCCCCGTGCTGATGGTAATTTAATTTAATAGTAATCTAATGCACAACTAGTGGGTTCAGAAGTGGTTTCCAGTTTATTATATGTACCCTTTTGCAAGCATATCATGAATTAAAAAAACATATTCTTTTTGGTTTATTTTGGAAAACCCTAGGTCATAGATTTTAAAAGGTGGGCAGTCCGGAAGAGTGAGAGCGAACGAATATGTAATAGGAAAACACCATAAATTTCACCATGGTTTTAGAACGTCACAGCCCCCATATCAAAAAATTTGGTTATTAGAAGACATATTATGTTTAATCAAAAATAAATGTCTGATTGGTGATTAACTCTATGCTAGTAATATCGAGAGACTCAGTGCAAAGAACGGTTTACGTCTATTCCTTGTCGAAAATGAAATATGATGCCATCATCATTCGGCCTGCCTACTGATTCTTCTGACTGGTAAAAATGGATGTCTGAGCGGTTTTTTTGCCATGTTGCATTAAGTTGTTCAAAATTTAATTGTCAATTTTTTCTAAAAAACAGCGATGGGCATAATAAGGTTCTCGTTCTTAAAAGCCTTCAACATATCAAAGTTTTATTATTGCTCGGAATAATGAGAGAGAAGTAAACCCTCAACCCGATAAAAACTTTAAATCAACTTAACCAAGCCTCAATGCTGCCTCTATAATTTAGTCTACAACCCACCGTCTCATGACTGTTGACCTTTTTGTTAGCGGAACCTTGTGGATCCAACCCACAGAATGTATACTGTTTGTGTTGGATAATGTCGACGGAGAAGAATAATCTAGAAGTAAAATAACAGAGCTTGAAGTTATTGTAACGAAGAAAAACTATGACAAAAAGAAAATTTATTATGCGAAAGATGCCTAATATCATCATATGAGGCACCAGCCTGAAGGTAGAGCGACATATCGGAAGGAACGTAAATACCCGGCATCTTGCTTTCACTAAAAATATCAGCTAACACGTCAATAATCAGCAAAATAGCTGCGTGAGTCGTGAATGCCGGCAACTGCTGCGTGCAGTAACTCCGACGATTGCACACAATTCTTCGCACGCCCACGCTTGCTTACGACCTGGCTCGTCTTGAACTAGCACTTTGTGAAGAAACAAAACAACCACACAAACATGACTGTCGCCTCATCGTACCGGTGACAACAGGAAATGGTCACAATATTTCGTTTGGTGCAGCTAGGTGAACGATAGAGTACTTTTAATACACTTACAACATCGTTGATCCCAGGCAAACCAAGCGAGATAGCTTAGTTGAGGTTGATGGTATACTGTAAACCCGTGAGTGTGTTAAAAAATCTAATTTTTATCCAAACTTAAGAACACAACAACAAGCTTTATTTTAATTTAAGGAGATAATAGGCACGTAATATAACCGGCAATACCGTTATTTTGAACGACGTGTATACCAAGTACAAAAAATAAACGCTGCCGCCAAGCTCCTAGCCAGGAGGATCCTCAATGCATATGATAAAATTGAAAATTATAATAGAACAGATTGATTGATATACTCACTATTTCTTCGCATTATCAGTCAATGTAATCCCATGCGGTGAAACTTATGAAAATGAACGACTGATGTTTGGCTCGATTTGACTCGAGCGCTTTTTCATATGTTTCTCGTAGAGCTCGCTCAGATTGCCTGGAAAAAACAAATATATTGTAAATAATGAAAACAACTCTGAAATTTTTTGAAACATTTTTTGAGCTCCTTGCGTCCACTGCGAAATCATTTTTGAAAATTCAGATTTAATGTTTTTTTGAAACAAACAGCTGGAGAATCTAGAGAGGTTCAAAGTTCTTGGTTCAACACCCACACATATTTTTGTATTCTGTTTATATGTTTTGTGTGACACCTGCGAAGTCAAAGACGACTTATTTCAGACAAGCGTTTTTCAAAAATATGCACTGAGATTGGCACGCTGATGAATATCACTAAAAAAGTTAAAATCAAATTTTTAATTTTTTAGAACATTAGATCTATTTGTTGAACCAAACTCGCCAATTGAGCATTTATTTATCCATGCCTTATTTGTTAATTTCAAACGAACATCTCATCAAGGCAGATGGTCAATCAACATATACAGACTTCCCTTAGACAAGCGTTGTGTTAAAATTGCTATGTTTGGAGGAAGTATGGACCTCAGTCAGAACGAAAACGGATTTACATAAATAAAATTGTGTAATGTTGTGTTTGAGAAAGAAGCCGGTGACACCTATGTATTATAGTTTAGATTATTTTCATTCATATTATTATTTATATCTAATATTTATATCATATATATTATTCTATCATTCTTTCATAAAAGAGCCTTACGGATCCATCTCTGCACAAAGGGTATAGAAGGAGAATATAAAAGTTATACTCCCAGAACATTAAACGTTGGGCAAAGAGGAATACTTAATTTGCATTCAACTACTATTATTTTTATTTTGTTTATTGAGTTAGATAGTTCTCCATTCGAGTGAGTCGCGGAGAAGGTGAACCCCCCCCCCCCAAGTTTTTTTGGTTAAGTATATATTATCTTACACGAAGGGTCCAGTGTAGTGATTCTAGTGTTTGACTAGATTCCAATATAGATAACATAGCAAGCGGCTCCTTGTATTTAGAAGATCCGATGGATGTGGTAGCAGGAAGACGGTGGTGGTGGCCGGAGTCCTCGTGTTTGACTGTAGTTACGCGAGGTGTTTTTCCTACGTTGTTGGAATCTCTTGGTCTATGAAAAAGAAATGATTTTATTAAGATCGAATCCATGATGATTGAATCCCAGCTCGAGAATTTCTATTTACATAAGGAGACCAAGAATTGTTTGTTCTTTATGATAGAGATAGGAGCCTGGATTTCAGTCCCTGGTAAACGAAGCAAGAAATCTACAGATAATCCCAGTTAATAAATCTTGACTATCCAGTCAATTGAATGGATCAAGGGTTGTAGACAACAAATTTTCAATCGAATATGGTGGGAAAATGATTTTTGACCTGTAACTAAAACTTATTTGGAACAACAACATCATCAGCTCTTGAGTGAAAAGTTCACCACAAAGTTCTGTTGTTGAAGTTCTGTTGTTTTGAAATCTATGTCATACAATCATGATTGGTTTAAATGAGCATGGGTAGTAACTATGGCGTGCAACACCGTACTCAAACAAAACCACATAATAATTGAACACTAGGTCTTTAGTAGAGCCGCGCACTTGTGATAATAGACTTACCAACATTCGTTTGGGAATCAGCAATTTACATGGCAGTACAATTGGAGTAATTGAATTGTGATATACAAGAGCAATAAACTACCAAACGAAAACAGGTTCATATTCGGGACATCCTTTCAATTTTTACTCCTCTGGGAACTTGGTTTCGATCAGGAAGATGACGGACGTACACGTTTGCTCTAAATCTGGGCTGTGAATACGAATTATTTTTAATCAGGAGAAAGTAAAGGTACAGATTTTTTTTTGAAAAATATTATTATTAGACTCCAATGGAAGTTGTCAAGGCATTTGGACATTGGAGACGGTCTAGATACCTATTAACAGGTAATATTAAAACATTTTAAAGAATGGTATAGACGGTTATTCTACCATCGGCCCAGGTCCAGATTAACCTACTACACTGAGTACTCTACCCATGGCGGTATAGTTTCCGCTTAGGAGCTATTTCCGTTTAATGAGTGCATTTGATTGTACTAATATCTTTCAATACGCTCCTTGCCATTTTAAGGTTGCTGTATAGATGGGTTCCTTTTAGGCACTGCGCGTTTCGACCTTGCTCAGAGTGAAATTTAAAAAAAAATAATGACGACATAAGAAAATGTGGTGAGGAATTCTGGTGTTGGCGTAGAGAAGTTATATCAATATTATGTGAAGTTATTTCTTTCATTTTCCCTATTCTTTAACTGGGCAACGAAACCGTATCAAAATACAGAGTGGACGAGTGCCTGTTTAATTTATCATAGTTGATAGATTTTTTTATAAGAAAGGACATTAATAACTTAAAAAACGTAAAAAAAGTTTGCTACAACGTAACCACAATTTTTTTTATTGAATTTTCCCTGTGGACAAGGCCAGAAGGCAATCTTTAAGTATTGGACTAACATGTTCACTCATATGTTGATTATGTGAAATCTGCCTTATCTAGAATAACAAATTTCTACCAACTAAAAAATGCCTTAAAAACCCACAAAATATTGAAAAAATGCCACACACCGACCTCCTTACCAGGTTAGCTTGCACATTAGAGCGGCAAATTATCAAACCTGTTCAATGCAAGTCCAAAAGACTACCAGGAAGACCTATACTCTGCCGAACAAATGAAACTTCCCGTTGCTAGGAGTCACGTAAGTCTTATTAGCGATTGTCCTGCGAATGATAAAAGAAGAGCATAAAATAGGCGATTTCAGCTTATCATCATGTGGGTTGAGAAATGCCGATTGAAAACCATATATACTGTCGTCCATTGTAAAAATCAAAAAATATAGTAATTGATTGTGTATTTTTCAACTCACACGTCCATGTCAAAGAAAAACAATATTTTATATTTTAACGACAAAACAAATAACCGAATTTGGGTCAAAATTCTTGACCAAAATCGTTATTGCCCCTCCTCTCTTCTCGTAAAAAGGAAACTTCCTATTATGCATTTTATCAAGTTTTTGTTACCTATGAATCAAATTGAACCTATTTGGATTCGAATAAATTGTGACATTCCTGCTACGAAAGGATAATAAAATTAAAAAAAATGCGGTAGAAACGTAGGAAAACTTAATAAGAACTGAGTGAATTGTAAGATAGATATTGACCATGGGAAATTACAGATATACATAATATGACTCGTCCGTGCGGACCGTTGCTCGTGTAGCGGGATTTTGTTTTAAAAAAAAACATGGCAAATGAAGACTATCTGAGAAAACAGTTCTATGAAGGGAAACGACATTACTTCTGCTCTCTTCGTATATTCAGGTTTTATACAGTAAGAAGTATCTCTGGATAAATGCAGAAGAGCGTTGCTATTTCTTCTCTGCTGGTTTATCGGATGACGTCTTGTATTCTATATATCTAGTAAAATAAATAATGTCAACGTGCAGTTTTTGAGATACTTTTTTACTAGTCACTTTTCTGAGGATGACATCACCCCTATCAACTATTAGGGTATTAGCAATATTTGGGTAATTATTACACTTTACAGTTTCTCTCGAGCTAACCCCAGTTTATCAGCCCCTTGGAGCCTGCTGGCAGAGTTATACTCCCGGGTTGAGTGTGCGGGTACAGTCCAACATGACCCATACAGACCATCGCTACCCGAACAACGAACATACCTATTCGGTTGATATACATTTGAGGTGATATTGTAGGGCTGGAAAATATCGATTCGGTGATTGCGATAGTGATTCGAAAGCACAATTAATTCGAGAAATCCGTATCGTGATATCGTTCATACGAACAAAAATTAGGGTGAGTGAAGCCGAGGAATTTCTTTATTGTTAATAACGAACGAAATGCAAATCGATTTTTGGTCAAAATTTGACTCAAAATCGAGATGGTAATTTCGTCGTTAAAAAAAATATATGAAAATTGATGCTCTTTATATGAATTGAAAATACACTACAAGCTAAAAAATCTATCTTCATTGTCTTCACAGTGGAGGACAAGGCGTATAATAGTCTACAAAATCTGAGGGGTCAAAGTGAAGCGTTTTTTAGTACAATTATGCCCCGAGAATGTCCCTTAATAAAAAACTGGCGCTGCAGAACAATTTCTCAACCTAACAAGGGGGTGCCAATGCTGCAAGCAATCTTGTCAATGTCTGCCCGTCTAGAATGTGAGTGCCTTGCAATAATGAGGAAATTATTTATGATAATACGGATATATGTACATAAACTTCATGAGACAAATGCGATTAGAAATCATTTAATAATCTAATCTTTAGTGCTGTTAATGGTCAACTGGTGAGTAAAAATTTGTAATATTAAGACAATCGAAAAGGTTATCCTATCACCTGATTGGACCTCCATCATCTCCCCCCTAGCGAATACGTGTGTTTCAGGTTGCTCGACAGATATTTTCCTCATCATTGTAGGACCTCGTCGGCTGATGACAAATTCGAAGCTTTCATATTTGCTACTCCCACGTAGAAGAAGACTGGAATGGGTGGTGGCGACAATAATGGTTACTGTTGTTTGGACAAAAAACTGGTATTTGTTGATATTGCCCAAGTTATTGGAGACTTGGACATGGAGTATTTGTCTTAGGCTTGAGAACTCCACAAGTAGGGGATGGGAAATTCGATTTCGGTGATTCGAAGTACAGAACTATGCGAATCAAATCGTGAAATATGGGTCATTGGAGCAAAAACCTTGCATGCTAAATGAAGAAATTGTTTTTATTGTAATCGACCAAAAATGCTATCGAGATTTGGCAAAATTTGAACAAAAACCGATCGTAATTTGTTATCTCAAAATGAATAATTTTTGAGCTCTGTACTGAGAATCATTTAAAAAGGCCTGGCGTTTAAAGTCTGTTTATACCTAATATTTGTAAACGCTGTGCCCTGGGAAGGGAAACATTCCACAGAAAACGAGACAGTATATGTTGTAGATGTGCATTGCTTATGCCGACCCTGTGGCTATATTATAAATCGTCTTTAATGACTTACAGCTTAGTTCCAATTTCATGAAGAAATCAACGAGAATTCGGATTCTGTTTTCGGCCTGGGACACTGTTGACGATACATTTTGTAGAATAGATAGTCACGAATTGTATAAGTGAACGTAAGGAACCGAATAGAAACAGTGGAATATGAGACCGTCGAGTCTGATAGCCCTATAAAAAATACGCATTTATTGAACATTAGTACATAGAGTTGATATGTTAATCATTGAAAATAATTTCTGTTCTGTAATAAATAGACTAATCACAACATCCAGCAACTATGAGCGGACGGACATGCAATGGCGAAGTTAAAGGTAGAAGGAAGATACTGGGAACACGAGACTATCTGTGGAATGAGGTTATGCATATCTCACTGTACAGAACATAAAACCTGGGTATTCCGAGATAATTCAAGCATGTCTACAAAAATAAAAAATAAAACCCGACATGAATATCTCAAAATTGCTGAACATAGTTGTGAATATTTATCTGTCAAAATTATAATTAGATCTTTCTAACATCATAATCCGTGGTGTGAGACCATCAATGGCCTATTCATGAACAGAACAAGTTGCATAGAAAATTCCTCAATCTTTAGATAAATATTACTTTATATAGGCTTATCTATATTAGTGGAATAGACAAATTTTATTAGGTATGGTTCTGACATCAGGATTTGACACGAGCGATACCAAAAATGGGCCTAGTAGCTTAACCATAAATGATTATTGCCACCGAAGGTTTGAAGATCTCGTGATTTCGGATTCCGTGAAAGTAGTCCGGCTCTTTTATATTTATGCCAACCTAAACCTAGCGGGCGTGATAACTTGCGGTAGGCTCTCGACCGAACTGGAGAAAGATTAAATATTTTTACCGAA
Organism: Styela plicata; assembly: GCA_963675895.2. Lineage (NCBI taxonomy): Eukaryota > Metazoa > Chordata > Ascidiacea > Stolidobranchia > Styelidae > Styela > Styela plicata. The sequence continues at coordinate 4,886,414 of OZ023149.1, forward strand.
AATAACTAAATCTTGTTCGCCTCATAAGTGACGGCCTTGTTCATAAGCCTCTGTCTTAGGGTGATTACACACCCAATATGAAGATGATATAGTAAATCTAAATAATTAACAAAAGAACATTTTTGCAATTATTCCCATGTCAGTTCTAGAAGCACAATCGAATGTTTTCCGTAAAATTTTTACCCTTCCCTGACGTGAAGTTCTTATGAGTGACGTAACCACTGTCGAATTGCAAACTGACTACTTCCCATCGCGCGGACAAAATGTCATCTTCCTCGCAACGATGCAGTGGTAGAAACTCAGTGAGAAACAAATTGACTGAGTGTGCCTAAGGAAGCCCGGTTGGTTGGTATTGGGATGAATAATGGAATTAGAACGTTGATAGTGAAAGGCCGCCTTTCGTAGTGAAAAAATGGTGTCACGTGTGGTTTTGGAAGACGGGAATATTGTGTCGAATATTCATCAATTTGAATGAAAAGTTCATCTTCACGCAGAGATGATGTTCCTGAACACTCTAGTGCGCTGCTTTGAGTTGAGAGAGCAGGAAATGATTTGTCCATGTGCCCATCCGACCAGTATTGAGCGTTAACAAATCCCAGTTATTGAGGAAACTTTGGATTTCACGTTTCTCATAGAAGTATAAAGTTTTTTGGAATGACTTCTCAAAATTGTTTGAGAGCCGAGAGTATCATCGCTCCTCAAAAAGAAACTGTGCTAAAACATTGAAAGCACTATGAACCGACGGGGTTGGACGGGAATAGAGGGTGTATATCTGAAGAAATCTATTTATATTGTTTTATCATAGTTAAAAGAATTTGAGAGTATCGATATAGTTGCTGAAAATGTGATAACAATTCTGCATACGAGATGTGATCGAAAGAATAGCGCATACCAGAAAACCAAAAGATTCGTGGCAAATTCAGATGCATGTTTTTTTCTCAAACTTCGATGCGAGTGGTTTACCTCTCCAATGGTGGCTACAACGTTAGATGTTTGATTGAAACAGATTTGGACCAGGACCTATCGTTTCCTTCTTTGGTCGAAGATGAATTTGGGTTCTGATATTTCCATTTCCAAATACTCTATTGTCTGTTACAAATCCGTAGATATGCGTTTCCATCAAGAGTTAACCAAAGGGATTCGTCGTCCGACACAATCTCGAACCTTTGTAAGTTTTCACTTTGCTGTGTTTTTCAGTTTTCATTCTAGACTCAACAATTTTATAATGAGAAATACTGAGCCTATTGCTTTTTATACAAAAAAAAAAACAAAGAAGTGGTAGAAATGGTTTTAAATAACCATTGTCCCAAGGGCAGAGTACCCCTCTACTGCAATTTAATCATAGCAGTTTTCCATTCCGAGTATTAGATATATTGTCCGTTTTATAGTACATTTGGAGCCGGTACGACATCTTGTAGTGAGCTCTCTGCTATTGCATAGTGGCCGTCAGGAATTGTTGTTCATTTATCGGCAACTGCTTCTGAGCCTTGCTAGCAAGAGTGACTTTTAATAAAATAAAGAAATATTTTCCTCTCCCAGCATTGCAACACACACACTGAACTTAAGATGTTTCAATATTTTATGCCAAACTATCGTTGAAACGAACCTGAAAAATTTTTCGCATTTTTTTATTTTTCTGAATAGACAGCCCTCCAAGTAAAGTATATACACCTGCCTTCCGTTGCAATTGCACCTGGGACATGAATCCAACAAAAACTTTATTTTTCGCTCAAAGCATCGTGCATCTCTCGAAGCATAGAATCTATTAATAAAGAACCGATTTTCCCTGTATACTGCCTTATCAGTGGCTGTATTTTGGTCAGTTTGACCGAAAAGAAACTTGGGGAAATGTATACCCGCAACTGCACTCAAAGTAGTGCAAACTATCTTGGATATAGACAGAACTGAAGCCGAGATAAGATGAGCAAAAGAGTCTTATCTGAACTGGGTGGTGTTAGAACCATCTATACACAATTTGAGGGTCCCTTTTACCAGTCCTATTACCGACACGCACGAAATACTGAGTTTTTTTCGATGGAAGAGAAAATTCGGATCCATTAATAAACTGATGGATTGCAATACGCCAATGCTAGCTAATATTTGTTGCTAACGTCAAAAATATAATCTCTGATTTGGTAATGTTGTTATGCTTCGACCGCGATCTTGCTTCATTCAATTTCACGGAACATTCCTCTTTGTTTTAGCCGTTAACCTGATAATCTTTTTCTCTGGCTATGGAGATTTTAAAAAATCCGAGATCAACATAAATGACAACTTTCCCACACGTTATAATGTTTGAATTATCCCCACTCTCCTCATAATCGTCAATATACTCTAAATACCAAGTAGCATATTTAGGCAACCGAGTTTGATGCCGCGAATATAAAATTTTCAAAATAATGCTCAAGATGATTCCGCCAGGGCGAGAGCGAATTCCAATAGTATCTTCCAACATTTGTTAATGGAATTTTTTTAGTTTCATAGAAAAGCACTAGAGAATAAGATCTTTGAAAGCAAACCAACCTAACGATACCAGTCCCATAGTAAAATTCAAAACCAACAATCGTGAGCTCCTTCAGTGAAAGTCGATTTTTTCTTTCTAAAACGGTGAATCCTCCACCATATTAAATTTTCTTCAAAGCGCAAAAGACAGAAAATACAAAAGCACGACCGAGCACTTAACGCCCAAAGGGTAACAAGAACTTACATGGACAAAGAGTTACTTCAGAATGTCGTACTGAGGATATTGAAGATCTCCAGCTGTCTCCTTGATAACTTCTAACTTCTGCGCTGACATACATTCCCATTAATGGGTTGGAAATGGAGCAAACATTAAATTAAATCGTTATTTTAAAAAAAAATATGACAAATCCAAGACTCTACAAAAAGTGAATGTCCTGCGTTTTCACAAGACGTGAAATAACGAATTTGAATACCAATTTAAAAAACCTCTGACCTGTGGTCCAAAGTTGCCTAAAAAGAACCAACTAAACGAGGTCCCGAGCTTATATCACAAATAACTTAAATATCCGAAACTTAAGCTACCAGCAACTGCATTAACCTCTTGTTTTCTTCTCCTGAGTTAGGAAATAACATAGGTGACTATTCTAAACCTCGTGCCTATGTCGGCGCGACGCTTATTCTCTCAGCCATTGAGAGTTTAACGAGAATCAGACGTCGGTAAACACGTCCGGTAAAACACAAATATACTCAAACTCGCTCCCTGAAATAATATAAGATCAAATAATCATTCGTCAAGCATGAGTCAATGATAGAATCGTGCGCCAGCCGAAGCGCTGCGGTTCTATCTTGTGGTTTATGCTCGATAATTCTCTCTGATGCGATTGGTAATGTTTATATGCCTAACTAAACATCAATAAAATGTTGCAACCGTATGGGTGGATCAATGGCGTAATATTGTAGAGAATCCCATCAATAAAAATACGCGGTGAAAAGTACCCGAGAGAAATAAAAGGTAGCCTTCTACGTCGTGAATGGCGTATTACATTTGGAGAAAACAATGCTTATCATTTTGGGACATGAGCGTGCCTGAGAATGGTAAGTTTCAGAATGTTTTTTCCTTATGGATAACGAAATCTTCTTAAAATTCCTATCTACATCGAATCTTTTCGAATACGGTTAATATTTATAAAAAAAAACATTAGCGATTCGCGATCAATTAACATTGATATCGAAATTTCTAAATCATTACAGGGTCCTAGTCCTGTAACACAACCTGCAAGATGTATAGTAAATTAGATAAAAAGAGACGGTGGTTTCTCCACCATTTTTGTTTTCAAAAATAATGGAATATTGCGTACTGCCATTAGCGTGGATATTAGGGAATGGCTTTAGGAATGAGACCTATAGTTCAAATTTCTTCAAATAAGAAATTGCTGACTTCGGTAATGCGCGCAAAATAATTATAGCCTATCTTCTTCGACAAAATCGCCTTGGGAACAAAGAGATATATGGGTATATGTTAATGCAAGATGCTCATTCCTAAGGCTATTTTTGGCAAAAATTTCCAAATATCTATGATGAACCAATGACTGAAACCCCCTCTCAAAAGTATAAAGAGGGTCAAGTTTCGCCGACCAGTGCGTATAAAATTTGAGCACTTTAACCTACCTGCATTTTGAAAAACCCTATTTCAAATATTCTTGGTGGGGGGGTGACACGATTAATATGCCCTTTATGCCCCATAATATAAAGAAAAAATAATTCATCCAGTCACACCATTTTATTTTACATTTGGAACAATTAAAGAATAAAATTGTAAATTTTGTTAACAAATATTTCAAGCACAAAAATAACATTCATATCATCATAGGTAAAAAATAAAGAAAAAAACGATAAATCTCCAGGATAATTTCCAAATCATCTCTAGAACATGGTGGTCAAAACAAGTTCCCATTAAATTTGGTCCCAAGCATAAAGTGAAGTCACAGATTGACCCGCACCTCATCGGCGAGCGATCTCCATCAGTCGGACTTCATACTATTACAAAACATGCCTCTAATGAAACATGTCCTGTATGTTGTCATGAGGATTTAGCATCATTCAAGTGATAAAGAGTGATAAATATAAACTCCGCGCTGGATGAGCGAAATGAGATCGATCTGTTTTGAAGGAGAAGACTTTCGTCTTTCTTTTAGATCGATCCCTAATAATGCGAGCTAAGGGATTTAATAAGAGCGTACTCACCTTCGCCTCCCCTTCCACTCTGAATGCAGCCAAGATCAAAGTTATCAGTGACTACACGCTTAACAAAATGAAAACTAATGGATTTAAAGCGATGAGGTATTTGTTTAAAGTGACCAAGGAAAAAATCATGAAAATTTTACCACACCACCCTTTCAAAACTCAACGACTATGGTGTTATTTATCTTATCTAGTAATAGGTTCAGATAATCTTACAAAATTAAAAATGACAAGAGTTGATTTTATCAAATTTGTTTTTTTGCAAACATTGAGACACTGAATTGAAAAGAACCAAGTCTTCAAAAGGTTACCAACAATTTTTTCGATAGTTTTTTTGAAATAGCGCATGGTTGAGATTCACATTCCTCCTGGTGGAATTTCCATGGATTCAAAATTGAATTGAAAATAATATAAATTCATTTTAATCTTTTAATAAAAATCGTTAGTTCATTGTTAAAAAGTAAAAGATAAATTCCAGTAAGAACACCGAATATAATCACGGATAAACATTTTAACAAACAAACATCGCCGCAAAAAAAAGTCACCATCTATAATACAAAATTGGAACATAGTGCAGCTTAAAAGTTGATGTCAATTTATCCTGACAACGATTGAACCTCTATCGTTTAAAAAATGTTCTCTGTGCTACGACAATATGAAGTAAGTAGAAAAGTAACACAGAATCAGATTTTTAAAATTCAATTTTGATATATTTTGTTGAGAAATTAATATTAAGAATTAGTTTTGGCAATACTGTTGAAACTGCACACAAATATTTTTCGTTGAACTAAGAAGTTTATTATTATTTGAAACTCATTGTCGTATTAAACCGTTAATGTTACGTAGACAGTGTTTGTCAGTACTGTGCTGTACCATCACTAGTGGCCTCACAAAGGTTATCAAGAGCTGTCCTAATGATTTTTCTGGAATGGCAAGTAATTTCCTTTCTGCTTTTTTGGGTATATAGAGGTTTTTCTGCGCAGCAATAAAACAAAATGTTGAGGAGTACATGTTATGTGTTAAGATGAAGATTGAGAACAACTGATCTAAAATCAATAAAATCAATATGTCATATATCTGTACAAACATTTTCTGGAAATTGGGATTTTTGCTGAGATGGCACAGCTGTGTGTGTAACTGTATCTTAAAATCATGGTCACTTTCGGAACATCACTGAAGTTTTATCATACATATGTAGGATCTTTATCAGCCAGTCCAGTAGCAAGAGTTCATTTTTTAGTCCCGACTTGATTTTATAGAAGTTATGCAAGTGGATTGACCATCTTATGTTTTGTCCACTGTGGGTCACTGAGCACTGTCCTACTCTGCTTATCAGTGTATTGTTTTTGTATCATACTCATTTTTTGAACTGCGCCTTCGGCGCTTTATATCCCCATTCCTGTGATGTGATTTGGTGTCATATGCATGCCTAAGTGTGTTGATACGTTTTAACTTGACATCATCATCAAGTGAGTGACCGTCATGACACGTATGATGTAATAAAGAAAAGACAAGACACACAAATCAGTTACTATTCTGACGATTTGAACCGATTAAAACTCTCATTACAAAAATTGACGATAGCTCGACCAGTTGTGCTCGGATCTAATTCGGCAAATTACATGACATGTGTTGTCTCTCGATCCTGCTTGAGATGCGGAGCAACAAAATCCAAATAACCTGAATAGAGAAAAAAGATTAATATCAATGAGCTATTAAAAGATGTAGTACCATTGCAACTGCACACTTAGAGGTAAAACAACCCAAACGAAATTAAGCGCTATGGTAAATGATTATCTGCCCCGGGCGATGGTAATTTAATGTAATCTATGCACACTAGTGGGTTCAGAATCTTTTCCAGTTTATTATATGTCCTTTTTGCAGCATAGCATGATAAAAAAAAACATAATTTATTGGTTTATTTTTGAGAAACCCTAGTCATAGTTTTAAAAGGTGGCAGTCGGAAGTAGTGGGTTGACCAATATTAATCGGAAAACACCAAAATTTCACATGGTTTTAGACTGGTCAACATCGCCCCCAAAAATCAAAAAATTTGTTTGAAACAAATATTAGGTCGATAAAGGATCATGCTGTCAAATTGCGAGGTCATTGGGACGCCTCATGGTTTTAACAAAAATAAATGTCTGGGATCCGGGATTCAACTCTTGCTATATATCGAGAAGCTCAGTGCTCAGGGCTCAGGTCCATCATATCTTCCGACTCTCTGATTCCTTCTGAATGGAAAAAATGGATGTCTGAGCGAGTTTTTGCCATGTTGCATTAAGCTGTTCAAAATTTTTTGTCATTTTTCTAAAAAACAGCGATAATGGGCATATAAGGTTCTCCGCATTAAACTTCGACAAATCAAGTTTTATTTGGCTTTCGGAATATGAGAGATGAAGAAAAACCTCGACCTGTTAAAAACTTTATATTCAACTTACCCAACCTCATGGCTGAGCCCCTTATTTAGTAGCATCCCACCGTCTCATAGTTTGTACCTTTGTTAGCGGAACCTTGTGGATCCAAACCCACAGAATGATACTGTTTGTGTTGGATAATGTCGACGGAAGAATAATCTGAGAGAAAGAACAGAGCTTGAGTTTGTAATGAAGAAACTATGCGCAAAGAAAATTTTATGCGAAAGATGTCTAATATCTTCAATTTGCACCAGCCCTGAGAGAGAGTTGGGCGCTACATATCGGAAGAACGCGGCATCTTGCTATCGGAAATACCGGCATCTAGCCTTTGCTTTCTAAAATATCGCTACACGTCATTTTTTTAAAAATCGCAATAGCCGATTTAGTTGTGAAGTCGTGTAAACTGGTGGGGGCAATAACTCGACGATTGCTACAATTCTCGCACACCCACTACGCTTGCTTACCTGGCTCGTCTTAACTAGACACGTTTGTTAAGAAACAACAACCACAACAAACATGGCTAAAGAACACATATTCAATTTGGTGCAGGGTGAAATAAGACCTTTTAATACACTTACATCATTGATCCCGAGGCACCAAGCGAGATATTGGTTGGTGTATATAGCCTGTAACCCGTGATGTGTTAAAAAATCAGAAAAATCGCTGAAGACCACGACAATGAGCTATTTTTAATTAGGACATAATGTACGTACATAAACCAGCAAATACCGTTATTTTGAACGACACGTAATACCAGTACAAAAAATCAACAACCATGCCTAGCCTGAGGATCTCCAGGAGCATTGATAAAATTTGTAACTTTATATGAAAGATTGATTACTCACTTTCTTGCAATATCAGGTCAATGTTAATTCCCTGCCGTGAAACTATTAGAGAAATGTAACGAACTGATGTTCGGCTCGGATTTGCTCGAGCACTTTCGTATGTTTTCGTCTTATAGCTCGCTCGATGTTGCCATGGAAGAAAAATGAATTGATTTTAATAATGAAATAACTGTGAAATTTAATTTTTTTTCAGAAGTCTTCTTTGCAGCGTGAAATCATGATTACGGTCAAACAATTAAATTACATTTACAAATTTTACAACGCACCAGCTGAGAATATACTAAAATTTGAATCAAAATTTTAATTATCAGAACATTAGATCTATCTGTGAAACAATTCCTTCTTCTTTTCACCCCCATTTAAAAAAGTTTCATCAGTATGCGCCACAGGAGATGGTCCATGTTTCTCATTGACCACATACTTGACAAAAATTATTCAGACGTAGGATAGCAGTCCAGTATCTGAGGTAATAGCTGTCTTTTCTGCTTTAGTGTTCAATCGGTAGTATTTTCTAACATTTTTATGTGTCTTCATTCCATGTCTTTGAACTCTGAAGCCTCTTTGTTTTGTGGAAGATTATATTCCTTCTATAGAATTCCTTGTGTAAACCATACGGCATCAATTCTCACAAAGATATAGACGGTATGTAAGAATAAAAAGTTAGTGCTACCGTTTAACGCGACAAAGAGAATACTTACTTAATTCAACTCTATTATTTTTGTTCTGTGCTCGTTTTTGTGGTGTTGGAGAGTGAACCCTTCCCCCCAAGTTTTGTGTTAAGTATAATAATATCTTACCGAAGGTCCCAGTTAGAGTGATTCAGTGTTGACTGATCCAATATAGATAACATTGCAGGCAGCTCCTTGTTTTAGAAAGATTCCGATGGTTGTGGTGGCAGGGAGAAAGTGTGTGTCGTTGAGTCTTTTCTTGACTGTTACTGCGGTGTGTTCCCTCGTTGTAGAATCTCTTAGGTCTATGAAAAAGCAAAAAAAAAAATTAAGCGCGAATGATGATGATACAGTTTAGCTCGAATTTCTATTACATGAACGGAGATCAGGAATTTGTTTGATAAGGATGGAGCCCAGATTCAGTTGGTAAACGAGCAAATCTACAGACAGCAGCATTCTTTGATCTTGATATTGTTCAGTACCATTTGGACAGATTTCACACAAATCAAAAGGCTTTTTGACACAAGTTTTTAAGAAGGGTGGGAATATTGGTTGGCTGTACTGAACTCTTCAGAAACATTCAACATCATCAACTCTTGAGTGAAAGTCCCAGTAAGTATTCAGTGTTGACATCATCATGGTGAGTTAATGACAATGAGTAGTAACTATGTGCAACACTTTACTCAAAAAAAAAAAAAACACTAATAATATGAACCGCTAGTTTAGAGTGCCGCATCTCGATAATAGAAAGACTTTACCAACAGTTGGGATTCAGCAATTTACATGGCAGTTGCAATTGGAGTTATTGAATGTTGAGATATACAAGAGATGTATAAACTTCCCAAATACTGGTTTCATCTCGGACATCCTTTTAATTTTACTCCTCTGGATCATGGTTCGATCAGGAAGTGACGAACGTACTCGTTTGCTAAATCGTGGCTGTTTTATAAGAATTATTTTTTCATCAGAAAGTGTTCGTGTAGATTTTGGGAGAAAACATTTTTATTACCGGCAATGGTGCTGTAAAAATTTATTGGGACAGCATAGTCCAATTATTGATGTTATTAGACATTTTAAAAAGTGGTAGAACGGTTTTACCATTGTCGCAGACAGATATCACTCACATGCACTTTTACCATGGCGGTTTAGTTTCGTTTAGGAGCTTTTTCCGTTTAGACTGCAGTTGATTGTACTATATCTTTTGATAGCTCCTTGCCATTAAGTGGCTGTTTAGTTTGTTCCTTTTTAGGGCACCTGCCTTTTCGACCTTGCTCAGAGTGAATTTTAAAAAAAATATGAGACATAAAGAAAATGTGGTGAGGAATTCTGGTGTTGGTAGAGTAGGTTATCAATAATCTATATAATTTTTCTTCTTCATTTCCCTGTTTTACTGCCAACGAAAACCGGTATCAAATACGAGTGGACGAGTGTTTTTATTTTATCATAATGATAGATTTTATTGAAACGACCATTAAAACTTGAAAAAGTAAAAAAAAGATTGCACAACGTAACCACATTTTTTTTATTGAAGTTTCCCCTGTGGACAAGGCCAGAAGCAATACTATAGTTGGACTTACCTGCACTCCATGATTGATTAAGCGAATCTTGCTTTGTAAAATAACAAAAAAAATTTCCACCCAAAAAAGCTTTGACAAAACACAAAATTTGAAAAAATACCAACACCCACCTCCAGGGATTTATCTTGTACAATTAGGCGGGCAAATTATTCAACTTTCAATGCGAAGATCCAAAATCACCAGGAAAGCCTCTATTTCTGTTTTGAACTATGAAACTCCCGTTTGCTTTGTCACGAAGTATTGCTATTGTCTGCGAATGAAAAAAAAGAAGCATAAAATTGGATTTCACTTTCATCACAAATGTGGTGAGAAAGCCTGATGAAACATCGTCCATTACACGAATTAATGTTTAACATACCAACCAGTGAGTAGGTCGGTCGGACCAAAAATGCCTCTATATTTTACAATTAGAGGGCTGGGCAAACACGAATCATTCAGAATTCGAATCTGATTCAAATAATTTTCAGAGATCGAATCACAAATTCCATGCAAAATAAACAATTTTTTCTTTAAACACATCCGAAGTATTATACTGTCTCCATTGTAAAAATCAAAAATATTATAATTCGATTGTGTATGTTTCAACTCACACTCCCTGTCTATGAATAACAATTTTTATATTTTAACGGACAAAATATAACCGATTTTTGGTCTCAAATTTGACCAAAATCGATTGCCCCTTCTCTTTGAAAATGAAAACTTCTATTTCATTTATCAAGTTTTTGTGTTCCCATAAAACGGATTCACTATTGATTCGAATAAATTGTGCTTCCTGCTACGGAATGTTTCTATAAAATTAAAAAAATGCGGTAACGTGGAAAATTATAAGAAACTGATGAATTAAGATAGATATTGACCTGGGATTTCGAATATACTATATACCTCGTGCGACCTTGCTCTGAGCGGATTTTGTTTAAAAAAAAACAGGCAAATGAAGACGATCTAAGAAAAACAGTAGGGAAGGAACGAATTACCGTGCTCTCTCGTATATTCAGGGTTTTAACCAGTAAGAAGTATCTCTGTATAAATGCAGAAAGCTGCTGCTAATTCTTCTTGCTGGGTTATCCGATGACGACTTGTTTACAATCTAGTAAAAAAATAATGTAAACGTGCAGTATTTCGAGAAACTTTTGTTACATCTCACTTATCTGAGTGAATCACCCTGAACAAGGCCTGTACGTGGCTACTTATATGACGAACACGGATTGGTTAGTTTGCCAGGGTTGGCGAGGAAAAAAAATCGTTTGCGACATCACCCGATAGAATCAATATAGAAGTCACTAATAATATCCCAGAAGGCAATCCCTCAATCCTCCAGGTTAGCTATATTGGGGTAAATTATCACTTTAAAGTTCTCTCGATCTTACCCCAGTTATTAGCCCCTGGGTTGAGTGCTGTGCATTAACGAGGCTGACTTGCCGGGACTCGTACTTAGGAAGGGCAATGCTGGTCGTTATCCGGCAAGCAAAAGATGTAGGATATAAGAGCAGCCAAAATGGCGCAAAATAATTTCGAGAGTTGAGACCAACTTTCTCCATCTTGCATACATCCTGGATACAATTATTGGCGTTGTTAAACAAATATTTATTTACAGCTCCTCTTTTGTGTGTTGGATCGATCACCTTAAATAAGGCCCTGCAGCAGAAGCCGCTTATAAGCACACAGGGTTAGTGTTGTTAAAAAATATCAACTTCCGGTGAAGCCGAGCCTGCTGCAGTTATTACACTCCGGGTTGAGTGGCGGGAGAGCCAACATGACCATCAGGCCATCGCGCCCGAACAACGAACATAACTATTCGGTTGATATACATTTGGTGATATGTAGGGCTGGACAATTCGATTCGGTGATTCGAATTGATTCGAAGCCCAATTTATTCGAATCCGTCGTGAATCGTTCATACGAACAAAAAATTGGTGAGTGAACCAGGATTTTTTATTTTCAACGACGAAATGCAATCGATTTTGGTCAAATTTGACCAAAATCGATGGTATTTCGTCGTTGAAAATATGAAAATTGTTGCTCTTAGTATGAATTGAAAAAACACTACAAGCTATAAATTTCTTCATTTTCACAGTGGGGACAAGGTATAATAGTAAAAATTGGGGGTCTAGTGAAGTTTAGTACAATATTCCCGAATGTCATTAAAACAAAAACTGGCAGAATATTCTCATCCTAAAAAGGGGGTGCCAATGCTGAAAGCATCTGTCATTGTCTCCCGGTTAGGATGAGTGCCTTGCAACATGGGAAATTATTATGATAATCGGATATATGGTACTAAACTTCATGAGACCCA